>UWZB01000065.1:36936-88240 GCA_900536885.1 Peniophora sp. CBMAI 1063
CCGCCGTTGATAGGTGGCGGTGCTGCGAACCCGTTGCCCTGCGTGATGGCAAGACGCGTGAAGCCGGGGTTGATCATAGGCGCCTCGGCCTCAGCCTGCTCCTTCTGCACCTCCTTCTTGCTCTGCTCCTCGACCTTCTTCTCGAGCGCCACAAGCTTCTCGCGCAACGAACGCGTTTGCTGGATCCGGTACGGCATGTAGAAGTCGTTGAGCCCGTGTTGCCATGACATCTCTTCGACGATATCCGAGTGCAGGAGGTCGAAGCAGATGTAAAGCGTCGCAGCGAAGCACTCCTTGTTGCCGATGTCGACGAAGTAGGATAGGAGGTCCTCGGCAACAGCCGACTCGCCCGATGCAGCGGCGGTGACCATCGCGTCCTTGTACAGCTTGTCCTGCTTGCTGAGCGCGATCGACTCGTCCCACTTGCCGTTTTTCTGAACATGATCATCGTTAGGAATATACCGTTGACGCAGTGGTCGACCAAAGACGGACCTTGTACAAGTGCGCCGCTAGCCTGCGGAACTCCAACAACCCGTGCTGCTCGAGCTCCCGCGCCAACTCAATGTTCTTGAAGTTGTCGAAGCTGTCGACAGAGTCGCGAAGGGTCTTATAGTCTTCCTCCTCGATGAGCAACGAGTTGTACGCCTCGTTGACGGCCTCGATATTGAGCTGCGCGAATCAACCAGTGAGCGAACATAGACAGCGAGGAGACAGCGGAAGAACATACATGCTGGACGGCGATGAGGTATGTGCGGATGAGCGGGATGTGGTCGAACTGCTGCCTCGAGAACATCCGTACGACACGCGAGTGGTCAACGCGGGGGATCAAGACCGATAACAAGTCGGTAACAAGCAGCGGCTGCTCCTGTACGTAGAACGACAACGCCTTGTAGTAGCTGCACAATCGCGATCAGTACACCCATCCAGACCCAAACTACGAGCGACGACGTACATTTCGATGTTTGCCACGCGCACAATGACGTCCTTGAACTGGTTGTGTTCCCAAGCGTCGGCCGAACGCTCGATCATAGCCAGCGCAGCGTTATCGAACTCGTCGTACTTGATGTACAAGAAGACGAGCTCGGGCCAGAGATGCGCCTTCTCGGCCGCCTTGATGACCTTCGGAATGTTGATGCGCGAGACAAAGAGCTTGAGGTGCTCCATAAGCTTCTCGGGCTTGTACTTGGAGTACAAGATTGCGAGCTCGGTGAAGATGCCCATCTGCATGTATCGTTAGCATTCGAACGTATCAGATAGGAAAGGCGACAAGAACGTACATGCGCGCGCTCAAGCGACAAGCCGGCCTCGAGGAGAGCAAGGATCTCAGCAAAGTGACCCTTGTACTCATAGCCCTTGATGAGCGTCGGCAGCTCCTCGGCATGCACGATGATGTTCAGACCGCAAATCTGCGCCAGCCTGAACTCGCCCTTCTCCAAACACGCCGCATGCACCTGCTTCCAGACCTGCGTGTTGCCCGCCTTCCTCGCGCTCTCCACAGCAGCCTGATTCTCGCCGAGGTAGATGAGCGTAGTCGCGAGCCTTGCCCAATTGGAGATGGACGTGAAGAGGAGCTTGGCGGCCTGGTACAGCGAATCCTCGAAGCACTTCTCGCCGACGACGAGAATGTCCGCGACGTTGGTGAAGTTGAGGAAGTCTTCCATGTCGTGCAGACGGTCCGTCTTGGCGTAGGCGTAAGCGAGCTCCGTGTCGATCTTGGGCTCGCGCAGGGTCTTGCGTGCCATCTGGAGGTACCGGACAAGGTCGTCGTGTTTTCCGGCGTGGTTGGCGATCTCGATGACCTCGGCGAAGTTCGAAGGGTCTCCGGCCTTGATGTAGGAGTCTGCATGAGCCCATCAGCGTCGAGTCATGAGAGTATTACAGATGGAGAAGGAACATACCGATGGCGTCCTTAATGCGCAACCCATCAAGCTGCGCCTTTGCCAACCGACTCCAGACCTCCGGCTTGTTCACCTTCGTCGCATACTCCAGCCCGCGATCGATGGACACGATGTATTCAACGAGCACATTGATAGCATTAACATGCTGCTCGTGCTTCTTGTAGATCGTAAACGCCTCTTCGTACAGCCCGTTGTTGATGGCGATCTGCGGGATCTCCTCGACGTCGTAGTTGTCCAGCTTGTTGATGTAGCCCACGACCTTGCCCTTGTCAGCGCGAATAGCGGTGAGCATCAACAAGTTCTGCAAGCTGCCGTTATCGCTGAACGGCGAGGGCTCGAGGATGATCTTCTCGAGGATCTCAATGAGCTCGATGGGGAGGCTGGCGTCGATGAAGGCCTTGACGGTAACGGAGACATCGTCGGGATCGGTGCTTTCGGGGACGGCGGTGGAGACGACTTGGTCGATGAGCTGGCGGCGGTGGATGTTGTCGGGCACGAGGACCTGCGCCCAGAGCTCGGGACGGCGGCGCTTGACGAGGTAACGGGCTTGTTGCTTGAACATGGAGTTCTCGTTCGTCATCGCGATGAGCTCGTCGTCGCAGAAGCCCTTGGCGTAGGCGATGTACGCGAGCGCGGGCTCGCGTGCCTCGCAGAATTTACCGATGACCAGCGGCTCGTAGAGCTGGAAAGAGCGAGAGCGTAAGCATCGTCATTGGCTATGGGGTTAACCGTGTACGCACGTTGTTCTCCTTTAAGAACTGCTCGGGATTGTTGTTCGAGTCGATGTAGATCTTCGCGAGTGCGTTGTACACGGCCTGTCAAGACGAATAAGTCAACATTCACCCACATGAATCAACGCAGGAAACTCACCGGATCCTGAGAACCCTGCTGCACGCGCGCGTCCAACCACGGCAAGATCAACTTCAACCTGTTCCTCTGCTCGACCTCCTGCACAAGCTCGTCGATCGGGAAGTTGCCCGTGACGCTCGCCAACAAGCCCTTGATAGTCGTCTCGTCGCAATCCACATCCAACAATCCACCAACGACCTGCGGCGTCCTGACGCTGTTGACGCGCTGCACGTAGACCTCGATGAACTTGGTCAACCCGTTCTGGTATAGGTACAGCACGAGGTCGTGCACGAAGTCGAACCGGTCGCAGACGATGATGAGCGGGAGCTGGTCTTGGAGCTTGGCTTCTTTGAGGAAGTTCTTGACCTTCTCCGGGTTGTAGTGGTTCGACTCGCGGACGATGCGCTCGACTTCGCGGATCTGGCCGGTGCGGACGGCGGCTTGGATGTACTTGAAGTGGACCTCGGGGTCTTCAGAGAGGTTGACGATCGAGCCGAGGTAGTAGTAAAGACCTATGTGTCACGGAAAAGTTAGCTTCGGGCACTAGAGTCGGAGATGAAGAAAAGACAACACACCCTCGAACGTCTTGAACGATTCGAACATCTCGATGAGCGGGAGCGGGCCGAGAAGGTCGCTGTACTTGGTCGCGATCTGCACGACAACTTGAAGGTTCTGGCGCATGTTGACGCGCATCATCTCGTTGAGGCAGGCCATGGTCTGCTCTTGCGTGAGGCGCGCGAAGTAGTTGACGAGCCAGTCGACCGGGAGGATGTTCGTATGTACGATCGCGCGCTTGATGTCCGCGATGTCCTCGTAATGCTCGAGCGCCTGCAGCAGTCTATCAGTAAGAGTCAAGAGGAGATATTGACAAAGAACTTACGCGTTGAAGGAGGCCGGCCTTCTCGCACAAGTTGGCAATGCGCGGGCGGTCGTAGTGTGAGAACATCTCGTTGCCGAGGATGGCGTCCGCGACCTGAGGCGCATGCAGCAAGTTCATCTCGAGCAACCTTGTCTGCAGATGCCCCTGCTCCGGCTTATTCTCCTTGAGCGCGTCCAACAAGAAGCTCGTCGCAGGCTGGATCATGTTCTGCGCCATGAAGATATCGACGACGCGCTCGACGTCGATCAAAGGCCCTGACTCGTTGTTCACGAGCTGTGCGGCGAACTCGGCACCTTTGTCCGGGTTGGTGCGCATGATGTGTTGCAGGAGACCGACGTAGTCTGGGTGGAAACCGACTTTGTTGGCGTAGAGCAGGATCTTGTCGGTTTGGCCGGTCTCGGCGAAGCAGGCGATGACCTTGTTGGGGACGTTGGCGCGGAGGTACACGGAGAGGGCGAGGGTGAGGTCATGTAGGCGGACGATATCACCGAGCTCCTCGCTGCACGTCAACTACGGCGTGATGTTAGCCTTGTGTACCAAGTATATCAAGACGACGATGGAATACCTTGTTCTCCTTCAACCACTTCTCGAGGAGCTGCTTGCGACCCTGCTGGAGCACAGGACGCGCGAGCTCAACGGACTCGAGATGGTTGAGTTCGCCCTTCTCGAGCAAGATGCCGAAGTACTGCAAGATGGGCGACATGCCGCCGGGCGGTGCAGGCGCCTGCTTGAAGCTCTCGATGACCTGCGCAGTACGAAGGATCCCACGGGGCGAGTTGGCCGCGATCTTCGCCGCCTCGCCGAAGTTGCCGGACTGGAAGAGCTGTTGGTACTGCTTGATGTAGAGGTCGTCGGCACCAGGCAAGTTTCCACGCGAGGCGAGCTTGAACGCGAGCTCGGTGTTGTTGAGCGTTGTCAGGATGTACGGGATTAACGTTTGCTCGTCCACGCTGACGGACAGGACCTGGCCCTTGCGGTTGACGCAGAGAATGCCGTTTGTGGACTCGTGATCGCATGCGGTGAAGATTGTCTCGCCAGAGATACGGTTCATGTAGATGCATGCACCGGACTCGAGGTCATAGAGGTGGATGAAACCGTACTTTGTCGCGAGGTAGACGATGCCGTGCTTCTTCGATACCTGCATGGCGACGGGGAAGTCGTTGGTCGCTTCTGGCGGGAAGTAGACGTCGACTGCCTTCTTCGTGAACGGCGGGTCGGGCGCTTGGTGGTCGATCTCGACGACGTGGAGCTGTGCACTGTATTAGTATAACGTAGATATAGAATATACTGATATCTCTTACCTTTGCGCCGGTTGCTGTACGGACGGAAAAGGCAAAGAGCTTCGTAGGATGTTGGCAACCGTCGAGCTTGACTTCGGCAAAGGACGCGGCGTGGCCCTCGATGGGCTGGGAGACGCCACGCTCGCGCGAGTAGAGCTGCATTGCGCCCTTGACCTTGAACGCGCTCGGGTTTGCGCTATTTCCGGCAATGCCGATGAGGGCCATCCACTTGTCGTCGGCCGAAACGCGGTAGTTGATGATCTGGGAGCCGGCGAGCGTGGGATGGCGGTCGAACACCTTGGTTGGCGGCGTGGTCTGGTCTGCGATCGACCAGTGGTAGACGGCTGTTTCTGTGACGAGGCCGAGGGTGTTGTCGTTGACCCACTTCCAGAACACGACGTCCTCGTTGTGCACGTGCGACTTGACCTTCTGCTTCGTCTCCAGATTCGAGACCTGGAGCGTGCGCCCGCCGGCCTTGAGGGCGAGGATGCGCTGGTGCGGGTGCATGATCACGCTGTCGGCCGTGATGGGTCGTCGGAGCACATTGTTCGCGTCGGCCAAGTCAATAATCACGACTTGATTCTGCTCCCCGACCTTCTCCCGGACGGCAATGAAGCGGTCCGACTCGAGCGTCAACGTCTGCGCACCGACGCGTCAGTATATCCTGATACATATACCGCAGTCAACTTTACCTGGAAGGAGATGGAGGCGGGTTGGATGCCCAGGCTCGAGAGCTGGAGGTGCTCCGAGAACTGGATCGGTTTTGAAATATCCATCGTCGGAAAGGAATGGGAGGGAGGGAGGAGGGGATGGCGGGGCGGAATAAACTCCAAACGGCGCGCGACCGTGTTGATGGCGTCGACGCGCGCTCTCCCGCGCTTCGACTTCGCGGGTCGCGGCCTTGCCCCGTAACCACCACCATCACCGAAGCTCTGGCGTAACCTACTTCAATCCTTGTATGCAACGAAATCAATATATGCAATGATCCCCCTCTCGCGTTTATCTGGTCTACACCTTTCGATCGTGTCCGTGTCCTCGAGCCCGCTTTCTGCGGGGGGTTGCCCTGTCCGAGCTCAAAGGCAGCATCCCGCATTTCGAAAGGACTGCATCTCGTCAGGCCCGGTGCCGAAGGTGTCAATGGAGGCAGTCGCTTACGGGGGAGATGTAAGGGAAACGGAACGTGTGCAACACATTTGCAGTGTTCTCCCAGTCGCCGTGGGACATCTGCCCCGCAGAATCTGTATATTCTCTGAGCCGTGTTTTATCAAGACTAACTCCAGGTTCTATGGTTATTGGCCACAAACACGAAGTCTTAGTGGATGATACTCAATAAGCCCGACCATGCCGGGCCCACTACGAGTGAACGAAAGCCACAAAGCGTCGATGGCACTCGGCGTTTCTATATATTCGCAACACCCTACCATCGTCGAGCCACATCAGACACTATCAGCCCTACTGTTATCCAGCAGCGTGGTGCAATATAAACAAAGCGTGTAATATGGGGAATGCGGACCAGGTAAGTCCCTCTGAGCCTCATGCGAACGAGCGCGGACATTGACTCTCTCGATACAGAACGCGACTTCGCACGGGATCCATAGCTTGGCTCCTGAGACCTTTATCCAGATCCTCGTGTATCTTCGAGACGAGGACCCGCCTTCGAGAATATCGGGGTCGCTGGGAGCCGCTTCTCGCGAAGTAAAACTGGGTTGGCTCAACGCAACTCACGTGTCAAGATACTGGAGATACACCCTTCTGGCGAACCCGTCTTTCTGGACTGAGATCCCAATGGACTTGGGTCCCGTCTGGACGGGCGCGTTCGCGGACCGCTCCGAATCGAAGTCACTTGATGTATGCCTTGACGCTGTCAAGCACTCCCCTTGGGTGAAGGACTTTGTGGACGCCAATTTCCACCGTATACGCAGTCTCGAGGCTAGCCGGACGGTAGTGTGGGACTCTGACACATTTCTTTATGACCTTCTCAAGCGTCCGTCACCGATGCTTCAGACCTTGAAACTGAATCGCGATTGGAAGGCCCTGGAATGTCCTCGGCTAGCGGTACTGTACTCCGGACTTCGAACGCTGCATCTCGCCTTCTGGGCGATGTATGTAGACACGTTTCCGTGGCGTGAGATATGTCACGCCGGGATCATAGACTTGTCAATCATGCTTCATTCGCCCGGGGAAGGGATGTCCCGGGCACTCGTCGACGTTCTATCCTGCCTTCAGCGACTTTCGGCCTTGGTCACATTCAAGATGGTCGTTACGCGGCCCACACATAACGACGAACTCGTAAGGTCTCAGAATGCGATCACCACGAATGACGTGACCCCCTTTCTGCTTTCAAGAATCAAGAGCTTTACATTGGACGCATACATGGATCTGGCGGCCACCTTGTTACCGCACATCAGACTCTCAAGCTCAGCACTCTTGAATCTGCACTTAAAGGGCTTAGTCGATCGAACCTCCTTTCACGCTACCCTCTTACCCTTGATCACACAACACTCTGATGCCAGGTCCTGCGCTGAGATAAGCTTAAAGTCCGCCTACCCGGATCCGGGATCAGTGTTCTACGCTTCGTCCTCCACATTACCTATCACCTGTGATAGAATGGGTCCTGTCCATCGCGATCGCGATACCTTTCTACGTCTCAACCTTGACTCCTCCGACTTCATTCCCGACCTTCTGAAAGCTGTCGGGGCAGAGACTATCCGTCTTGTTAACGTAGATGCCGCTGTTGAGCTCATATTCAGAGAGGGTTCTCCACTCCCCCACGTCGCGGAGTTGTGCCGGAATGCCACCTGCCTCTCCATGAGATTGGCGTCAGCAGTGCAACCTGCCCACGGCCAAGGCACGAGAGCCGGCCTTCTCGCTGTAGCCCTTCGCCGGCTCTTACTCCCCCCTAGCGGAGATCTAACAGCAGGGTGTCCCTTCAAGACTACCTTTCCGATGCTCGCTGCTTTGGATCTCACACGCGTAGGCAGTCATATGCTCGACCGCTGTGCATACCCTGAGCTGGCAAAGCCGAACAAGCTCGCGATGCCCCCGACGTTTGCGCAGGTTTTCGCAGACATCGTCGCTGCGAGGCGGGAGTCTTGTGCTATTATGCCACACATTTATCTGAGGGGGCGGAAGAATCAGGACTTGGGATCGGTGGGATCAGCATTTGAACAAAGAGTCTTTGAAGTCATCTGCTCTATACCGGAGGTGGTATTCCTTTCGGAAGGAGAGTCCATCGTAGTTGACGGAAGTTCTGGGGACGTCAGGGTAGCGACAGGGTAGCGAGGGATCTACTGATGCGTATAAGCGATGTACGATATAGAGTGTGTGACGCTTGTATATGATATATATGAACTGGATTTTATGATTGTAAAGTCAGACTTGAGGGAGTATGAGCTCGCAGATCAGACGGACGTTGTTTGATCCTTGCAAGCTCGGAATGATGCGGAGATTGCCGTCACTCACCAAGATGTGGCCCGCAACCGACGGGCGCTTCCTGTCTCTTGCCATCATCACTGGGACAGGATACCGAGGTGGATTCATTCATAGACCACGAAGTACTGTACCAGATTACACATCTCACTCAGATCGAACGTTCGCTTGATCTCATGACCGATCCCGCTCACCAGGTGAGCCCAACGCCTCCTCACGCCATTATCATCTTTGACTAAAGCCGCGAGCAGACCCTGGCCATGGCCCGCGACACCTCTAGTATTGACGATCTTCCTGTCGAAACTCTCACTCATGTCCTACTACACTTACGAGACGTCGACCCGCCTCAGGCGGCGCGAGAAGCATCGACCAAAGGCCCCGCGTTAGAGAGGAAACTCGGCTGGGTCAATGCCACTCACGTCTCGAGGTACTGGCGAGATACCACCCTATCGAATCCGTTGTTTTGGACTCGAGTTCCTTTCAACATTGGTCAAGATTGGGCGAGCACCTTCGTACAACGTTGCCTCTCTCTGCCCCTTGACATCTCCTTGGATCTTGATAGCTATGGGCTTGCCACGTGGATAGAAGCGCTCTTGGTGGACAATTTTCACCGCACGCGCACTCTCAAAGTCGGGTTCTGGAACGGCTCGCGTCGCATAGAGGATCCCATCTACGCCCTGCTCGAGCGGCCCTCCACGATCCTTGAGACCCTTAGTCTCGATAGAACATGGCGTCAGATTGAGCCTCCTCGACTGCGATCGGCCCAGTACCCGCAACTTCGCTCGCTTAATCTCATCCTCGATACCCTGTACGCAGAGGACTTCCCCTGGCGTGACCTGGGGACCCCTAAGATTACAGATCTTTCGATCAAAGTCGGGAAACCGACTCATATCACTCGTATCCTCCCCGACATCATGTCTTGTTTACAAGGACTACAAGCGTTGATATCATTAAAGTTGGATTTTGCCGGTCCGAGATACGGCCATCCCGCTATTCCTGAACTCGTTGACGACGGGACCGATCACAGTCTTGTCCCGTCCGTTTTCTTGCCAGTACTTGAAAATTTCACTCTGAGAGCTGACGCGGGAGCGGCCGTCATCATGCTGCAACATATCTCATCTCCGACTACGACACTCCTGACGCTCTTTTCGCACGGTCCTCTCAAAAGGGAACCTTTCGCATCACTTCTGCGACCAGTAATATCCGCTCAGTCGGAGCGCAATCCCTTCAGACACCTCAGTTTCTACGATAATGACGACGAAGATCATACCATGCACATCGCTGCTGCGTCCTCGACACCCAAGTTGCCTCTTTCTCACCGCAATGCTGGACAGAATACTCGGTTGTATCTAGATTTCAGTGAAACGGTAGACTTCTTCCCGGACATTCTTTCAGTACTCGGATCGGAGATGATGTATCATGTTGAGATCCATTGCACACTTGAGCGTTCGCTGACGAGCGATACTCTACTTCCCTGCATCCCGGTGCAGTTTCGGAACGTCACTTGTCTTTCTTTCGCGATGCCCAAAGGACAAAGCAATCCCAGAATCACTCCAAATGGAATCATTGTCGCGACGATGCGCAGATCGCTTCTGCCCACAGCAGACGCATCCTACCCTCCCTTCCCGAAACTCGCTGCGTTGGATCTCTCTTTCGCTGGACCAGGAGTACTCATGGCGCGCTGCATGCATCCAGAAGACGCGAAGCCGAAGAGACTGACCATGCCGCCAACGTTTGCGCAGGCTATCGCAGACATCATGACGGCGAGGCGGGATGCTGGCTTCCGCGTGCCCCAGGTTTATGTCCCCGAATGGACAAAGAGAGGAACAACTTTCGAAGAGACTGTGTACGAAGTCATTTGCTCCATACCTGAGGTGGTGTTTATGCCCAATGGAGCGCACATCGTGGTTGACGAAACGTCGGGCGAGGTCAGGATGGAGTAGAGCGGCATGCGCGATTGGAGAAGCCATGGAGAGTGGAAGACTTGTGCATGAGGCTGCTTCTGGTGACGTAGTTGGTTGCAATGAATTAGAGCTGTAGGCTACATGTACGCTGAATGAAGAGCTTATCTACTCCGTCCATCAACTACGCACGTATACATGTATGCCGTGTGCGATTCAGAAGTACCAGTACGAAGTCAGCGGTCGTCGAATTTTCTCTTTAGCGGCTCTGAGTACTGAGTCGGTTGCCGCCTTCGCGCTCAGAGGATCAGTGCGCTTTCGCTACTGGGCGGTCGCGCCTTGGTCGTGCATCCGCACGTCGCAGCACTCGATGACGGTGCGCCCAAGGTGCGCCTGACCAGAGCGCAGTGAGAACATCCCCGTCGCCGCGCGCACGCCAGTCCGGCGATCACGCGCCACGCGAGTTCCGACTTCCCATCTACCACCACCATGTTCTTGACCAACACAGCTCAGGAGGTGTCAGGACCTCCCTTCCGCCAACATTCATGCTCGGTTTCAGGCGCGAAGGGCGCTACTATTGCCGTCGGAGGTGGATCCACCCGCTGCTCTCGTCACGCTCACCGAGCCGACGCGGTTCGGGATATCTCTCTGAGTAGTATGAGCGTCCGCCCGGACTTAACCCTCCGTGTCCTGTAGTCAATGTTGGGTATATCGATATCTGCGGCTTGTAAGGAGCCATGGACCGGTATAAAAGGAAAATCACTTCCCCAATCGCCGCCACAACCGACACGCCCTCTGCATTTCGACCATGTCTGGCTTCAAGAATTTCGCTCTGGTAGGCGCCGGAAACATCGGCGGACCACTCGCAGAAGAGCTCCTCAATGCAAGGTCGGCTGGTACAGTCGACAAGGTCGTTGTACTTGTGCGTCCGGTCAGTACACCATCATACATCGTTGTCTGATCCAGTTCTTACCAGACTCCCGTAGGCATCCGCGTCGAAGCTCGAGGCCCTGCGCGCTCGAGGCGCCTCGATCATCCCAATTGCCGACTACTCTAGCGCCTCTGAGGTGTCCAAAGCACTGGCCGACATCGACGTCGTCGTGACCTCGCTCGCGGACCCCGTACTGCATTTGCAGATCCCCATCGCGGAAGCAGCTAAGGCTGCCGGTGTGAAGCTCTTCGTGCCAACCGAGTTCGGCATGCCCTCAGATGAAGTGGTTGACAGTGTTCATGTCGCCAAGGTTGAGATCAACAAGAAGATCCGCGACGTGGTCGGCCTTCCTACCGCGCTCTTCTACACTGGCAACTTCGCGGATTGGCTTTGGAAGCCCTATATCACCTTGGATGTTAAGAGTGGCAGCGTTGGAGTGGGAGGCGATGGAAACGCTCAGATGTCTTTCACATCGACGATTGACATCGGACGCTTCCTTGTATACGTCCTCACGACGCTACCGCCTGCCGAAACGAAGAACAGGACATTCCGTATCGAGGCTGAGCGGGCGGTGAGACACCTTCATTCCTGTCCGTCTCTCCATCGCTGAATGTCGCTGTAGTCCTTCAATGACATCTTTTCTGCGTACGAGAAGAAGTACAGTGTTAAGCTTCAAGTGTCGTATACGCCTATCGAGGAGCTGGAGGAGAGACTGAGGAAGGATCCAAATGACGTCGTGAGTATCTGTCACCTTGGATGGGCGACAGGCAAGGGGACCGTCGGCTCTCCTCTCGACAATGAGTCATTCCCCAACTGGAACCCGAAGGCAGTAATGTACTATCTATGATCTATGTACAATAAACGAGCAGGATTCAAATGTCTACATGCACCAGATGTTGTTCGGCGTCTCCGTCGGCACGCGGCACGCGGACCGGAATCGCTCACGCTTTTCGTGTATTGCTCGTGATTCTAACTGCGCGCTGCATTCCATTGGCTCCACATGCGAGTCGCCCTCTCTAAACGGCCAAAGTCAAGCAACACATCAAGTCTTTCACTGGTCGCTGACATCCGGATCCTGCGCCACCGCTTACCGGTGAGCTGTGCCGTATCCTTATACGGGTCGCTGTCTCCCCATGCTGTGTCAGTCACAGCCTCCTTAATTGCGCTTGATAGGAAAGCCAGGGACGACCACGTCTGCGAAGTCTGATCGACAGTTCAAACATACAAATGTGCCCTTGTTCACTCTCAGGCGAACCGTCCACCTCTGACCCCGAAGTACAAACCATATCGCATGTCTTCACGCGTTTCTACGACTGGGGTACCCGGGCGCTTTCGTGCGCATCCTCGAGTTCTCGTGATGACCTACCCTTGACTGATGACTTTTTTGTTGCCAGATATTGACAATAGGCTACGAGACGGCGCGAAAGGCGTACTTGGGACGGCAATCGAGGCTCTCAGTGTTGCAGCGACTACGACGCAAAATGTGCCTTATATCGCGACCTTATCCAGTATTATCACCGAGATCCTGAAGATCTATCAAGTGCGTGCTTGCACTGCATCCACAACACACTTTCATGCGACTTCACCCTTGTTTAGGAGGTTGATGTCTACAGATCGGACTGGAAGGCCGTCGCGGACATGGCAGATCAGCTCAAGTCCATCATCGACGATGTGCATGACAGATGTGCGGATATAGCTGATGGCCGCGACTCCGTGCTTCCTGAGGGCATATCCAAGCCATTCATCGCTCTTGAGACGTACGTTTCTCTCATCCTACTCTTGCTTCAACAGACCGTGACATACAACAACAGTTGCCTAGCGGATGTCTTGGGAGCTCTCAATGCCTGCATGCCTTCCACGACTAGCAATGCGAAGACAGTTGGACTCGCGAAGAAGATGAAGGGTCTGGGGCGGGACATTCTGAATCGGCGCGAACTCTCGAACCAGGTCAAGCAGTGCCGCGAGGAGATGCAGAGGACACTGGACCTATTCAATGTGCCTTCTGTCTTCCTTGTTGGGTTATTTGCGTGTATGCTGAAAGACATTCAATCACAGACAAAATTACAAATTGACCAGTCACTCACGATGCTCAAGCTGATTGTCCTGATAGAGAACTGGGGGAAACAGATGGTACGCTTTCGAAGCTTGTCAAAGCACCCTTATGCTGACTGCCTGCGTCAGCCTCGTAGCATGGCTATACCGTGCGTGACTTGCTATGCTGCGATATCTGATCGCTTTACTGATCAGGTCACCCAGAGCTTCCGTTTCTCTTCCGAACTTTCCCGGTATCTTCCACGGCCGTGCCCTCGAAGTCAATCATATCATCGACCTGTTGCTTAACAAGACTCCGGCTCGGGTGGCCATCCTTGGATCTGGCGGGATTGGAAAGACGTCCATTGCACAAGCTGTGCTGCATCACCATGACATCGTGAAGGTCTACTCTGAGCGAAGATACTTTCTATCTTGCGAGGCTTACACAACCGCGGAAAGCATTGCGCGAGGACTATTATCCATCTTCCAGCTTGCCGCTGATACGAGTGATGTCTCACCTCGAGACTTAGTCATCTCGCACTTGTGTGCCCTCCCTGACAGTCTCCTATGTCTGGACAATCTCGAGACACCTTGGGATTCTGACGTTCAAGGAGTCGAGTCGCTCCTGGGGCATATCGCATCCTTGCGCGGCATCGCGCTCATCGTAACCAGTCGCGGCGGAGATCGTCCTGCGGGGGTTGCCTGGACGCGACCCTTTCTACCGCAGATCATACCGCTCTCCATCGTGGCGGCCCTGGACACATGGGACGACATATGCGGCTCTCACGACGAGTACTCTGAGAAACTTGTTCAAGCCGTCGATTGTGTCCCCCTAGCCGTCACGCTTCTTGCGAACCTCGCGCAGAGCGAAAGCGCGGAGGCACTGTGGATGCGGTGGGGGCACGAGCAGACCGTGCTTCTGCGCGGGCGCGGGTCGGAGAATCGTTTAAACAGTGTTGAAGCGTCCATCCGCCTGTCGCTTCAAGGACCACGCCTCGCCGAAGACCCTGCGGCCGCGGATCTGCTCAGCGTCCTATGCACTTTGCCTCAAGGAATGCCGATATCGCGCACCATGGCCTTTGTCAATGCTTTCAGCGAGGGGCTACCCAACCTTATGCTTTCTTCGACTTCATTGAAGCAGAGCGCTCTCGCCTACACCTCTGACGATGGTTATCTTCGAGTGCTTTCTCCCATTCGTCACTACATGCTATCCCATCATCCGCCTTCAAACTCTCTCCTCTCTTCTCTAGTCTATGTTTACAGTGACCTTCTCGAGGGCGGCGAGTTCCCGAACAGATTCGGCTCCCAGGTCCAGTATGTGAGGACATACATCAGACCAGAGCTTGGGAACATATCAGCCGTCTTGAAATTGTGGCTCGCCAACGATACCGTCGCGTCGGATCGCATGTTGCGAGCGATCAACGCGTTCGCTGCGCTATGTCATGTCATATCCATCTATGATACGCCTGAGCCTCTGCTTACTGAGGCTATCAAACGCGTCGGCACGGATATCACACCAATCGCGGCCCGGCTGTGGTACACGAAGGGCCAGTGCCTATACTTTCAGGACCACGAAAGCGAGGCTTTGTCTGCATTATCCACAGCGCACATGATGTACTCGTCTCTTGGACGCAAACGCGACGAGGCTGAATGCGCACAGACCATGGGAGACATACATCAACGTCTCGGGAGAGGCGACGAGGCTGAGCGCCTGCTGGGGTCTGCTCTCGACCTGTATCAGTCTCTCGATGACTGCCGAGGTCAGATTGAGACTTTGCTAAGCATGAGCAATGTCCAGAAATGGCGTGGACAGCATGGAGATATGGAGCGTACTCTCGAGCGCGCGCTGGATCTCGCACGCGAGATCGAGGATCATTTACTCCAGGCGCATCTGACGCGAAGCTTGGGTGACCTGTACGCACAGGTGCATATCCAACGGTACGAGGAGGCGGAGCAACGATTGCGATCCGCGGAGGCCTTGTATCAGGACGTTGGCGACCGCCTCGGCGAGGCCCATGCGTTGAAGGCGCTCGGTTCGCTTTGTGAAAGGCTGAACCGGCTTCCCGAGGCAGAGTCCGCCTTAAAGTCCGCTCTCGAGATATACCAGGAGATCAAGAACGTATCGGGTGAAGCCAACACGCGCGTAACTCTCGGTATGGCCTACAGGAAAACTAACCGGCTTGAAGAAGCTTGCGCTACACTTCTCGTCGCCCACGATCTAGGTATTCGTATCTCGGATCTCGTGCTGCAAGGAAACGCGATGAGTTACTTAGGCATCGCTTACGTGTCGATGGCCGAGTTGGACAAGGCCGAGGAATGTTTTGAGAAGGCATTACAAGTGTATACGCAGGGGAATCACACAGTTAATAGTGGGCAGGCTCAGATCTACCTTGATATCGTGCGACGGGAGAAGCAATCCCAATCATCTTGATCAGCTCTCACCGATATAGTCGCCCACCAAGGGTGTTTCTATAGCAGACTTATCCTTTGTGAACAATTGATGCGGGTCATTACAATGTACAGTACAGCGAGAGGATGATCTACGAAGCATACACGCAGTGATGTAGCGAATAGACCATCGTACTTCGAGTTTCCACTTCTTCTCTTTCCATCCCCTCCTCTTTCGGCTACCATCCAACTCCCACCGCAGCACAGCACAACATCAGCAGCCAACAATATACGAATCAGAAACAGGCACGTCCGAAGTCAATGTTCTCCAGGAACCAAGGTGGGGGAGTAGATAAGAACGAAAAAGTAAAACGAGCCGAAGTTGGAACGGGATTTTGTCCTTTGGTTCCAAGCCGTCTGTCTATAAATGGGTCAACGGGTCGACGCAGATGATACCGTCGCGCTCGCTCCAGGGGTAACCCCAGCGGTGCAACCACTCCTTCACGCCAGCTGCAAGGCGGACGCGGCTCGAGCCGCGCGCGGCACTCTGTACGCTTTGGTGTTTCTCCTCGCCGACGACGAGGTACACTATACGAATGAATCAGACACCGGACGCAAAGACGGAAGAGAGAAGGAAGGGAATATACCAAGACCGTAGAAGTGCTCACGCTCAAGCGTAAGCAGACACTCCTCCAGCGCCTCAACAGCCTCGTTCGAATGCAACGCATGCAAGTCGACAGCAGCCTCCGTACGCTCTTCAGGGCTCAGAGCACTCTTGTCGCCGCTTGCGACGTCGGAACGCGCGATGCCGAGGATGACGCCAAGTCCGGCACCGCACGCGCTCCCACGCACACGACTGTCACCGGGGTCGTCGCTCCAGCTGATGTCCCGAGAGCGACAAGCGTGCTGCATAGCCCGTGCGCGCTCGCGAATGAGGCGCGCGGCAGCTTGCGCCATCTCCCCAGCCATCTTCGCGTTCAGCTCGTGTCCCTCGCGCGAGAAACGTTTCGCTGCGCCGCCGTCTCCACGTCGCCAGGCGTCCGCTGCACGGCTGAGACATGCGTTACGTGCTGCGCCTAGCTGAAGGGCGCGGGAACGGTATTGCATGTATAATGTGTTGACCTCGGAGCCGGTTACTAGTGTCGGCAGCAGAGTCGGAGGGCGGAGTTTGAGGCGCGGCGAGGGTTTGGGCGCTATGATGGCTGTGCGATGGTGTAACGAGTCCGCGGCGCTGCCCATGGCTTCGCGTCGCGCGGCCAGCGTTGCTTCGTCCCGAGGAGGGGTGGGCGGCATGGGTGCGTTCGGCTTCTTGACAGCCGCGGCGAAACGAGTGCGTCCTGGGTCATTCGGTGCAGCTCCCCTTCCGGCCGAGCCGAGCGAGGGGAACTCTTCAAGACCTGGCGAACGGCGACCATTGTCGTTGGCGTTGTTGCGCAGGTTGATCTGACCGAATTGGTTCGTTACAGCTGAGACATCCACGTTCTCAGGAAGGTGGTGTAAGAACTCGCAGGCTTCGCCTTTGGCGCAGGTTCCCCGCAACCAGAAGCGACACAGAGCACGCTCCAAATCGTGACTATGCACGACATGTGAGTAGGTGTCTCCGGTGAGGCGCATGCATCTGGCTTACCTGAAGCGGCAGTCTGCTCGTAGACACTCGCCAGCGAGGAAGTAACGACAGACGCGGTTGCCTCCTGGCACGGGTCTACCGTTGACGAAACGTGTGTTGCCCCTCTGTCCAGGCGGAAATCCGCCTGATCTACCGCCGCGCACGAATCCAGCAGCGCCAGGTCCATCCCGCGAGATCACGGCGACATTTCGACCGCCGATTTGCGTCGTGCGTGAAGGAGCAGGACCCGGGGACTGTTGAGGAGGCGCCATACGGTCGATGAGCCATGCCATAGAACGGTCGAAGTCGTAACCGTTGTTCGCGAGCGCGTCCTCGAGCTCACTTGGTGCAAGACTGGCACCGAAAACGGAACTGAGTACATCGAAGGGCGTCATTCCGTCCGTGAGCAAATCCTGCCCGTCGTCCTCGAGGCTGTCTTGGGATGGCTCGGAAGACATGAGCGGAGACGAGAATGCGTTCAAGTTGAGCCCTTGTCCGGTTCCGTCGTAATTCTCGTATCCCTGATGAGGTGGGCCATGAGTTTCCCAACCCGAAGGCTCGTAATCGGACGCGAGGATGGAGGGGAAGACTGGCACGTCCTTGGCGAAGGGGTCGAATGGATCGTTGTCGTCTTCCAATTCATCAGGGCGCATGGACGCGCGGAGAGAACTCGGGGTGCCCGAACGTGAGAGCAGGGACGAGTCTGGAATGAGAGGCGCGGCGATGGCGAGGTTTGATGGACCGCGCGATGTACCATGAGACCACAGATCAGGCGAATCGGCGCGGATGTATGAGCCCGGATTAGAAGACGCGGCCGAAAGGGGACGGGGATGGGGTCTGAACTCGTTCGCCTTTGCATTCAGCAATCTAGGCGAGGACAGAGGCGACGCGGGAAGACTAGCGCCCGCAAAGTAATTCGGGACGGAATAGGAAAGAGTGGGCGATGCCTGGGGAGAGTCGCCCGAGGGATGGAGATTGCCAATGTACGAGTTCTGGCCGACGCCCGTGCTCAGCGGCGACGCGAGCGGCGTGTGCGGGCGCCTGAATACGTATGCAAGCGGCGAGCTGGGTGCGCTGCTCAGCGTCGGCGTCTCTGGTCTCCTGCCCGACGCACGTGAGGACGGGCGCGAGATCGGGCGGCGACTACTGGAGAGTAACAGGAAGGGTACGCCGGCGAGATCGTCGCGGTGCTTGTGCATCAGCTCGAGCATGTACTGCTCCAGCTAGACAATAGAGTTAGTCGGGACCCTGCACTGCGTCTTCCTTTCAACTCACAACGTCATCTTCGAGGCTGGGATAGTGTTCTTTAAGCAATCCCTTGAGCTCTTCTTCGTGCTCCTCGTCCAGCATCCCGACGACGCGGCTCACAAATCCACTCGGGACTTGACCGTCGCCTTCGCCTTCAGAGTCGTAGCCGTTCCCTGAGGCCCGATGCTGCCGGGCCATTGCACTCAGCAGCGCCCGCACATGTGGGAAGCGCGGCACAGCGTCGTTGAACACCTCGCTGCCGGCCTCGGACGTCGTCCGCGCGAGCGACACCATCCTGGCGGGTTACTCTAGTTCAATGCGCAGTCCGACTGCCGTCGCGCCGTCGTCGTGGTTGTTGTAAGCAAAGTAAGCAAGGTAACAAGCAACGCCCATGATGGGCGAACCCACGTTCCCCAGACACGTCGGCTAACTCCGGCCCGCCTTCTCGGTGCCCCTGTCCCATTTGCAGCGTTTACGGACGATAGACAACAGAGCTCTAGCGCGTCTCTTGTACAACATGTATTCATACGGCCGACTGAAACTGCCCTAACTAGTCGACAAAGGCATTCACGGCTCGCGAATTGCGGAACTATTATGACCTCATACGGAGACGCGATCACCTGAGTAAAGACGGAAGGCTCTGTAGACCTACTCGGAATGTACAAGCACAGATCTTAAGGAAGGCGTCACAAGACTGTCATAGAAAGTACATGAAGAAATGAGCCAAAAGTATACGACAGAGAAGTAGGGATGCTCTGAGGCTTCGGCGCCGACGTGAAGTCGCGAGCGCGGAGCGCACAGCCAGAGCCACCTGGATGCCGCAGCAACCATCTGGACTCGCAGATAGTGCGGAGTCTTCTGTGACTGAGAGAAAGAGGCCTCAAATAGGGAGTGAGATATGGTGTGGTGTGGATGTTGGCTGAGTGGATTGGCAGAATATAGTACGTGTATGAAAACATCGCGATCTATCACGACGACAGAGATGTCTTTGGCGGGAGTATCTCAGTCTTGAGTACGCGGTTGACCTTGCTCTTCGGTACTGGAGCTACATTGATATTGACATGAGGGTCACTGCCGCAACATAAAGACATACCATTCGTGTTCTCCGTGATGTAGAAACGTCGTAAAGCCATGATCGCTTCTTCTCGCAGCAATCCACCCGTCGCAGGGAGTGAAGACAGTTTCGGGTGAGGTACACTGCTTCTCTTATTCAGCTTCCAGCTATAATTCACATTCAACGGGTAGGCCTACGCAGAGTGAACTCCCAGCACACTGCCGCAACCGCCAAAGCGCTCATTCTCGGCCCCGAAGAAGCACCGTTCGAGTCCTGCCTGCCTAAGGGCACTCGCGCACATCACACACGGGTCTACGGTGACATACAATGTTGTTCTTGACAACGGTCGTAATCGTGCTGTGGGATCCGGTGCCGTTGGAGTCGGATCGGCTAAGATGGCGTCAACAGCTTCGAGCTCGGCGTGTCGCGTTACCTGCAAAGAGCGTCAGAACGCTTTAGGATATCTCGCGAGTGTTGCAAAGAGAAAAGAACTATACTTCATTTGTACGGTTACGAGCGCGTGCGATGATGATTCCGTCTCGCACAAATACACATCCTACGGGCACTTCGTGGGCGTCGAAAGCTTCTTCTGCCTACTGGTGACGCTCCGAGGCCGAACGAGAAGACGCGCAGAGAGTGATGCCGGACTTGGTCTGGGGCTGCACGCATCCAGGAGAGATGGACGACCAGATCGTCATCCGTGGTTGTAGCAGCCGCGGAGGATACCGTTGTAGACAGAATCGCGTCGCGAGAAGAAGTGTCTTCTATATCCGACATCCTTCCAAGGCACTAGCGAGGCTTAGACCACACAGTGAGGCTCAGAGAGTGAGCATCTATATCGTGATAGCCTATGTCAGTTTCGCGAGGCCGAGCGCCTGCACCGGTTGGTTGATGGTGGTCGGGGTGGAATTGGCGATGGCGGCGAAGAGCACTGAATGCGCGCCGGCGCGGCAACTGCCGAAGCCTTCCCGAACAACGTTCATCATACAATTGCACAGTATAATATGCGATAGGCAGAAAGACGGAAGTCACAACGCAATTGCGATACATATATGCCACGTGGCGATCTGAAATGGCAAAAAATACGATGGGAAGGAAAGGAGGGGTGGGAAAAGCGGCGCATACATCTACCCCGGGAGAGCACAACGGAGTATTGGAGACGTAGTGGCCTGCTACAACCCCTCACCGCGATGCCCCCAGCTTTTTGTGCTACCGCCTTACACGGAGGAATCGAGGAAAATATGGGAGGGGAAGACTCTAACAGAAAGCCGAAGAGGATAGCACTCTTTGCGTAGCGTCATACATTTGGCTAGTTATCCCATTGGACCAGCACAACCTCCTCCGTCCACCCAGTCTTCTCCTTACAGCAGTCCTTTTCGCATGAGAAGACCATAGCAGTTCCCCATTCCATTCCTCGCACGTCCTCAGCACCGCCCTTGAGCAATTTCTCTACTGCACGCCGACGCTCTTCTTCTGTCTGTTCCTTCTCCTGCTCAGCGCCAGCCCCCGTCTTGTCCCTCACAATATTTATCAAATTGGGCATTAGCTGACACTCGAACACGCGTCGACCACCACACGAGGAGCAGGCGGGAACAGAGGCCAAGTCATAGCTTCGTCGCTCGTCATCTACGCCGGCGGCGAATGCGGCGCCGGTGACTTGGACCACTCCAGTCTTCTGCCCCGACGCAGGGAAAAGCTTCTTGAATACGTCGTCGGTCGCGAACGGCAGCGGGGTCCCACCGAGTTCGTATCTGGGGCAAGCTCAATTAGTACGCGGTTCCAGTATCTGGGACTATCACGCACCGGACACATTGCTCCGCCTCAGCGGCGACTCGGGCATTGAACCTATCGAAGACGCGATCTGTGTCAAGCGAGTTCTCGTATTTTTCCGCCGTCCATGTACCCTTGGCGTCTTGTTCATCAGCGAGCGCGTCTTCATTTGCTTTGGCAGCTTTCTTCTCCTTCGGTGGCGTAATGTATTCAGACATTGTCGATAGGTATTGCGGTGCGTATGCAGGCGCGTCTGTCCAGGGAGAGTCGTCGAGCGTTGTGGAAGCTAGCGCTACGACGAGTGAAGACGCGGATGATGTAGACTCAGCGTCTGATGCGGCTCCGTCGTCTTCGACCAGCTCATTAGGCGTAGCGTCGACGGGCGCAGATGCTGGCACAGACTCTTCTGGTGCGTCACCGAAGAGTTGCGCGCCTAGCCCACCACCAAATGGGCTCGACGCCGCTGCAGCTCCTCCCATCTGCGACACGAGGCTGATCAATCACTGCCTATCAAGCCACTTGTAGCTATACGCACAGCAAAGGGGTTCGTCTTGCTTTTGGGTTCAAGTGGTGGTGCAGGAGCCGGTGTTCGAGCTTTCTTCTTTCTTGCAAGCTTGGCCGCGTATTCTTCATTCAAGCGTAGCCCACGCCATGCGCGTACGGCGCCTTCACGACGTTGGCATGCGCCGCGCGCACATCCCCAGACGTATAACGCGCGATCGTAGGCGCTGTCCTCAAAAGGACACCACATTTGAACCAGTAGCTCCATTGGATGATTGCAGTTCTTACACGAGCTGCTCGTGAAGGGGATATCGGGCGACAGGAAGGCCTGGAGCGTATGAAAATATGCAATTGGAGGAGGATGTTATTACAAAGCTACTCGACGTATGTGGGGAGATGCGCCGCACAGGTTTGCCGCCTATGCGGGATACCGCAGCGTCGAGCAGCTCGGACGACGCGGTATTGTCAATGGGTCCATCTGGTACGCCGAGTAGGACGGACGTCTCGACCTCGGAGAGCACCTCATCGTCCGAATCCGACCAATCGTCGTTGTCAATTGATGGCATTCAAATACAGTTACACTCTGTGATAGAAATGTCAGTCAGCGAATGATGATGGGAGAGAGAATTGAGGGGATCAGAAATGCATGAATGGTATTAAAGAAAGACTCGTCAACGCAGTCCCCGACGAAAACTCGTAAGGGCCCGCTCAGACTCGTCATCTGGAGGATCATCACATGATAGGGACCGAGATAGACACTCACAGGCTACAAGAGGGATGTGAGTACAGGAAGATGGTCGGAGGAGGAGATGAAGAAGAGAATGGGCGCGACGCGTTGGAAAAATGACTGGCCCGGCCCGAGTACCGGACTCTCACGGCTCATTCGCGGTCTTCTACATATACTTGATGGATGAGTATTCTTGACTTCCAGCCAGTAGCAAGCATGAGATGTACTGTTTGCTGCTTCCGCGCACACGCGTACTCTCTCCCTTCGCGCAGGGTGGTGAAGGTCCTCCCGCGAGAATCACCAGCTTTGAACAGTGTGGCACGTGTGCGCGTCATTGGTTGATGGCGACAGGCGAACATGTCGGCTTCGGGCGCTTCGCGACTCTTCTCTCGCGCTTGCCACCACTCCTCCACGGCCTTTTCGAATTCTCACCCTCTCTCTCTCGCTCCTTACCGATAATGCCACTGTGCGGCAGCTCATCTAGCAATGGTGGCGCGGGCTTCAGCCGCGGGCGGCCAGTGCGTGCCTGGTCTGCTGAAACGCCCTGGGCGCTTGGGATCGCGGGCTGACTTGGCCTTGGGCGGGCGTTTAGATACAGCGCAAGGTCGTAGTCTGCGGAGACGGTGCATGCGGTGCGTAAAGTATTCAACTTGTCCGGTATGATTCATGCTTACGGTGGTACAGGCAAGACGTCTCTACTAAACGTCTTCACGCGTGGATTCTTCACACAAGTCTAGTGCGTATTGTATCGAGGACACACATGTTCCTGATCCTGATTATGGACACAGTGAACCGACAGTCTTTGAGAACTACGTGCACGACATCTATGTCGACGAGCAGCAGGTCGAACTCAGCCTGTGGGACACAGCCGGTTCGTGTGGGCGTC
Organism: Peniophora sp. CBMAI 1063; assembly: GCA_900536885.1. NCBI lineage: Eukaryota > Fungi > Basidiomycota > Agaricomycetes > Russulales > Peniophoraceae > Peniophora > Peniophora sp. CBMAI 1063. The sequence continues at coordinate 60,316 of UWZB01000065.1, forward strand.
CTCATGCCTGCCTCGCCTTTTCTCGGAGTGCTGGGTCTGACCACCGAGTGCAGGCCAGGAAGAGTTTGACAGACTAAGATCGCTCAGCTACGCGGAAACGAATGTTATCATGATATGTTTTTCGGTGGGTCTACCAGGTTTCGCAGGTTGATCGGCTCTCTGAGATACTACCTATAGGTCGATAATCCCGTCTCGCTGGAGAACGTAGAATCGAAGGTATATTGCGTATCCTACATTGTCTGCTGGCAATGTTTCACACGAGCCTCACAGTGGATTGACGAGATCTTGGAGTACTGCCCAGGAGTCAAGGTGCGAGAATGTCGTTGCGTTAATCAATCCATGCTGACTAACAGCCTTCGGTGCCTCTAGTTGGTTCTCGTCGGTGCGTTCTCACAGATGTCGATGGCTGCTCGCTCTTTTTCAATCACGTTGCAGCGCTGAAATGCGATCTACGCGACGATCCCGCGGTTTTGGAACGCTTGGCGCGGTACGGTCGAGGGACTGTGCAATATGAGGAGGGTCTGGCTTGTGCAAGACGAATACGCGCTTCCCGTTATCTTGGTATGTCTGCGTTCGCAGATCGCTCACGGAGATGTGCTCACAATGCTCAGAGTGCAGCGCCAAACACAACCGTGGAGTCTCGGAGGTCTTCTACGAGGCGGCACGAGTATCGCTTGCAACGCGGGGAAAGGACTCAGGTGGCGGCTGCACAATCATGTGAAGCTATGAGCCTTTCGGTGCTCCCTCGCGTATTCGTCTCGTCACCCTCCACGTCCTCGACGGACTTTGACTACTTCGATATTGCTATCGCATTCGTTTTTGCTTCATCTCTGCTTTGCCTCTGACTTTGCCTGGGACTTCGCACGTCTTACCCATGTATAGCTAGCGATACCTTATCTATCGCATACCCCGCCGCCCGATGGTTCTGGCGTTTCCGCACTCTCTGTATCATTGACTTTAGGCCTAATACAATCCTGAAAGTAGTCGCTAGCCCCTCATCTTGGGCGGAAATTGTATGCAGAGAGTCCTCAACAGGATGAAGGAGGTATAGATGCTACGTCCACGTCGTTTCGCATGGCAATCCCTTCGCGAAGTTGGAAACGATCCTGAGCTTGTCCTCCGGGCCGCGCCATTCGTCTCGACAGGATCCCACCGACGACCTCGCTGAGGATGTGAGGCAGCTCGCTTTCCGTAACGGCTAGACAAGGGGGTTTGCGCAATTGCCAGGTGAGGAAAGGCAGGTCCAACGTCTCGAGCGACGGAAAAGGGCGTTCGGGTGTGGGGATCTTGGGGTCACCCAGAAGTAGGTCGGAAAGCTGATATCTAAACTTCACTGCGCTAGCCCTTTGCTGAGCATTCAAGCGATCAGATGCGATGCGATGCGAATGTAGGAGATGGATGTGAGTAGGTTCCTCATTTACTTGGGAGTGGGACCATTACTTGTGATGTGCGTATTCGGCACATCGAAGAGTTGATGGAAGCCGCTGCGAGAGCTCAGAGAAGCCGGTGTCTAAACGCCGGGCCGATCTTCATGAAGAAGTGCAAGCGCATATCTACCCGTATCTCGAAGGAGCGATCTCAAGATGCTATAAACTGAAAGTACCGAATGCCACCCATGATCCAATCACCGGTCCGCATCGGGATAGGCGCCGTCGAAAGAAAGGCGCTGTCTATCCGTAAGTCACGTTACAGTAGTTTGACTGCTTTATTCGCCGCGACTGACGATAGCGCGGGATCGATGTCGCGCAGATGCAGAAGTACAAGACGCAGAATTTCATTATGAAGTGAATGGATTGATGCCATACACGGAGTGCGGTACTAGGCTGCTCACGTCAGTAAGAACCAGGTAGTGATGGTTGGGTGCAAGCCTTCCACCGTTCCACGATGCTTGACACGAACCGGCCCGACTTGCCGACTTATTGGCGTGGCTCACCTGATGGCTCAACTTGAACCTGTACTTCATTCTTCGAACGCGTCTCTGACTCTGGCCTCTCCGGCCATCTGCGCGTGTACAGAATGGACGCGCCCGACTCGCGCACGCGGAGGAAGATTGCGCTAAACTCGAGAACAGTCCTGTCTCCTTCGTGCGTAGTCTGAAACGTGGGGTCATTATAGGTGCTTATAATCAATCCAGCGCGTCTGCCCGTGTATTCTCCGAGGTCGTACTTCCAGGTCTCGTACTGGTAGCTTCCCTCTGGACCGCAAAGGACTGGCTGCTATCACGCGATGTGCCAAAGTCATGGGTGCTTATGCGTACGCTGGCATGTAGCGCGCTCGTCCATTTGGCGCGAGAGGCCTGGGCAGGAAATACGGTCAAGATCGCCCACTCGGTAAACTTGTCTATGGTGCGTGGCACGTGCGTGCTTGATGCGTCAGATTGATCAGCTGAATATACCATAGTTGCCTGCTTTCGGAATACTGTCCGTATCATTCCTCCTGCAACAGACCTGCCTTCTCGTCGCTCTTTCCCACTCCTCCAGCACTCGGTCAGTAGCCTGATTTATCTCAACCAAGTATCCCACCACTCACGCTCATATCAGTGTTGCCGCATATGTTCTCTTCTCGCTAGCGTGCGCGAAAGCGTTCTCGAACTCATCAATGGTGCGCAATCACCCATCTGCCATCGAACTCGGCTGAATAGATATTCTGTATAGTTCCCTCGCGCCATACCCGTCTTCGTTGGACTAGCGTGGTCCTTTGCCTCGGATGCTAGCTACTCAGTGAACACCGTTCGCGATGCTCTTCCAGGATATCTTGCCTTAGCGGTTCATGTGCCGCTCACTTGCTCAGTGGAGTACTTCCACGCCCAGCTCTCGATAAAACTCGGACCAGCTACGGCATCTGCAGCTGGTACTCTGGGTGCCAGTCTGATGGCGGTGGTTGCTTACGCTGCACGAGAGGCATCAGTAAGTGGACTGCAGTCCCTGGCGCCACTCGACTGAACAACTCTCGCAGTACACATTCAAGCCGCATTCCACTGTTGTCCCCTTGACCCACCTTCTTGCCATCCCGCTTCTGGCTTATACGGCTCAGCCTTCATCGTCAACTTTGCAGTTGTCGACCAATTTGACGCCACAAATATACACGCTAACCGGCACTCTGGTCGTCGGCGCGTCGCTCGTTCTGAATGCAGTCTTTGGCGATGCGAAGCCCTCCTGGATAGACCTAACTATGCCGATTCTGGTCCTGTACGGTATGTCATATCACAGGTATGAGCAGGCCAGACGCTGATGCACCAACCAGGAGGTCTTCCTGCAAAGTCCAAGTCAGACAGCGGCGTGCCAGAAACGCCGTTATCGCTAGTTCTGCGCTCACACTTGAAGACAATTATGGACAACGCGGAGTCGCGCAAGATCTTTTACTTCCTCATGCTGAACATTTCATTCATGTTCGTTCAAATGCTTTACGGTATCTGGACAAATAGCCTGGGTCTTATATCCGATGGTACGTTTACTATTCAAGCGTGATCACCCTCCGGAAGTGTTCTAATCGTCTATGTCACACAGCTATACACATGGGCTTTGACTGTATGGCGATAGGTGTGGGACTCTTTGCGTCCATCATGGCCACTTGGCCGCCAAATGAACGTTTTACATACGGGTAAGAAGGATTGCCGACGCTGTCGTGAGGCATCTAACGACAGATTTAGATACGGTCGCATCGAGACGCTTTCCGGCTTTGCGAACGGCATCTTCCTCGTTCTCATCTCGATGTTCATCATATTCGAAGCCATACAGCGCTTGTGAGTCCGCTCCACTGCAACAAAGCTTACGCACACTAACTGATAATGCGCAGATTAGACCCACCAGAGATGAACACGAACCAGCTCCTTCTCATCAGCACCATGGGTCTTGGTGTCAACCTATTCGGAATGTTCGCGATGGGCGGTCACCATCATCACGGTCATTCGCATGGGCACGATCACGGGCATGGTCACTCCCACTCACACGCTCATACGCATAGCCATGGCCCAGCTCACAATCATACGCACGATCACGTCCACGGTCATGACCACTTGCTTCATGATCATACTCACGATCATGGCCACTCGCACGCACATGAGCATGAGCACGAGCACGACCACGATCACGGCCATGCCGCCCATGAACAGTCTGGCGCGCATAATCTTAACCATGCACACTCGCATGACCATGAATACGATCATGAACACGAGCACGGTCATGAGCATGGGCACAATCATGACCACGACCACAGCCATTCAGAGCATGTCCATGGGGAAGACTGCACGCACGATGATCATGTACGCTCCCTCTCGCCCACTTCACTGAGCTTACTGTCTAACAAATGTCTGCAGGATCATCACGATCACGGCGCAGGAAAGCCGCTCACTAACGGAGATAGCCACTCGACTCATTCGCATTCACCTGAATCTCCTACCTTCCCTACGCGCGGCCACAATCGAACGAACTCAAGCGCACGAGTAGCATTCACCTTCCCGCAGAGCCGCTCTGCTCCGCAAATGGGCGCGCACAATGGTCACTCCCACCAACACCCTCCAGCATTGAGGCTCAACGATAGCCTCGCCATGCGGCATGTGCACGAGCCGAGCGTGGATGGGCCATATGCGTCTGTGCCGCCCAAGACGCCCGCTGATTTGGAGGGCATATTTTCGCCTGTTACACCGAGTTACCAGTTTGGTGTTGACGAGCATTTCGCGGCGCATGCGGATGTACACACGCCGAACTTGCACGATCACTCACACGCGCACCACGATCATGGCCATCATGGGCACAGCGATAATATGCGCGGCGTGTTCTTGCACGTTATGGCTGTGCGTACCATCCTCCTCGGGCTGTTTCGAATGAATGGCTGACTTGATCTTAGGACACGCTGGGGTCCGTGGGAGTTATAATCTCGACCCTACTTATCCAGTTCTACGGCTGGACTGGATTCGATCCTATCGCTTCTCTCTTTATCGCCATCCTCATTGCTGCCAGCGTCATCCCTCTCGTTATCGACACTGGCAAAGTCCTCGCTCTTGACATCACGCACAGAAGCGGTGATATCGAGCACGCACTCGGAGAGGTAGGTACTCCTTTATGCATGATGAACACCATCAACTGACAGTTCGATCAGTTAACCTCTATTGCTGGACTTGTCTCGTACACCGCACCACAGTTCTGGCCGAAGGACTCTGAGAGTATCATCGGCTCCGTCCACATTCAGCTAGCCAGAGCGACTGGTCTCGATCGCGTCGTAAAGCACGTCGATGACCTGCTGAGGGAGAAGATCTCGGGGTTGGAGGAATTGACGATCCAAGTTGAGGTCTTAGAACTGCACACGCACGACTGATTCTGCTTTGCATTATAATACTAGCCTACTACCTACCCGTGATGAAGGGAGAGATTATTACTACTGCTACTACTCGCGCGGACTCGGATAGCCTTGTACACGGAACAACTTCTGTAATTTAAGTATACACATCTTTCCGGAGACGTAGCACTTGTGCAGGGGAAGAGGAGACGATCGATGTATATGAAAGCCAAATGCGGAGAGTGGCGGCGCGGGATTGAGTCTGTAGGGTACGTTGGTACAGATATAAACACCGATACGATGCGATAGCGAGATGCGGAACGAAGCAAGTCCGGATATGCGACGTGAAATGGTCAAGTGGGAGAGCGTTCAAATTTCGGCGTTCAGGTTGTTGAGTAGAGTAGTGAGACACCGTTTGGTCACCATATCACCCTGATGATACTTGAGCACCGATGAGCGTTGCAGACATGGTAGTTCACACACCTTGAGTAGGTTATTAAACGTATTGTCTCTCAGAGCCTCTGGAAGACAGGCTCTCAATGCTTCGCGAGCGCGCGGGTTATCGCTGAGGCGCAGGTAGCAGCGCACGACGTGCTTGAGAAGGCGGACGGCCTGACTATCCACGAGCTGGCCGACCATGTTACTGAGCACAGTACTGACGGCGTAGAAGCGCTCGTAAGTGTGGCAGATGTACTGCAACCCTGTCTCGTCGAGGAGGATCTTCTGGACGATGAAGATCGCGACAGTCTTTGAGAGCTCAGAACCGGTCTCCATTATGCGGAGACAAAGAGGAATGATCTCTGTCGAAAGGAGAAAGTGGATGACGGTGGTATTGTCGTTTTGCTAGATGAACTCTGAGTCAGTACACGAGTGTGATCACCGAGATGAAGAAGCGAACCTTAACGAGTGCGCCGATGACGCCCAGGGAGGTCAGGCGGAGGTATTCGAACGGACGCGTTTTGGAGGTGGTATTGAGGAAGGGGTAGAGGAAGAGCGGTATATGGGCTGTATACGATGTGAGGGACCAGATCTAGGTGGCGCGTGAGGGATACGCACCATTCAGGAATAGTTGTCGCGTGTCTGCATGCGACGCGACGCATTGCAACAGAGCGAGTGCGTTGCAGACCCGGTTCGAGACGTGCGCCGTGAGATTAGGCGGAGAGAGCATGGGGTATACAGAGACAATTTCCTGCAGTAGCGCGGGCATGATGCCTAATGAAGTGGTCAGATAGCCACACGGATTGATGCCGCAGCGAGGCGTACCGAACGAGTGCCAGAGAATAATCGCGAGATCCTCGTATTGCTCGCGTTTCTTGCTCAGCTCCAGCAACGCATTCTCACGCGTATCCGGACTCATGAGATTGATCACGAGTTGGAATATCTGTCCGTTCTCGTCGAGCGAAGCTTCGACTTGTTGAGGTAGGCCCATCGCGTTCATATACCCAGGCGGCGGTTGGCCCATTCCACCGGCGCCTAGTCCCGGGGTCTCGGGGTAGCCCATAGCGCGCTGATACGCGCTGTAGGGCATTTGGTGGTCCATCTTTGAGGCTAACGCCGAAGCGCGATGGGGATTGAGGTCGACGGTCGTGGGCGGAAGCAAGACGCGTGCGGCGCAAACACACTCACGTAAGCCAGACGCGACGAGACTTGGGCGCCATCATAACCAGAAGTAAGAGGCGTGAAACACGCGCTCGCAAGTAGCGTAAGACATCCGGGTTGACATAAAGTCGAGGGGTATATAGGTACAAGCACAGCAGGAGGTGTAAATAAAAAGGCAATATAAATATCATGAGAGGCGAGCGTTCAATCAGACGTAGGTTAATAAGAAGCCAGCCAAATCAGCCTGTCGACACGTCAGTACGTCTACGCGTCTCAAGATTGACAGACAGACCTTTTCCCGAGCGGTATCCGTATAAGCTGAGATAGGGTCTTGGAGGCCGCCAAAGTCAAGAACGAACGAGTGCTCGATGGCCCTGAGCTCCTCAAAGCCATCGCTCCACTCCATGACTCCTCGCAAACGGCCTTGGAGTTCCACTGTGTCAAGAGTTTTGCCAAGTTCCTACATCAGAGGTGAGTGGCCGTAGAAGATCACAGGAAGCTCAGCTAACCTTGTCATTCTTATACAGCTTCATGCTAGTCTCAGTCAGCTCAAAGTAGCGGCGTCTCCAGACGAGCGAGTTGGCGTTCTGGATCGTTACCCAGCCTCGTAGGACAACACCGTTCCACTCCCGCAACCTGTGTTCGCGCAGCTTGGAAGCAGTAGCGGCAGACATCTGTTTGACTTCCTCGACCTTGATCTTCGCGTTCTCGACCTGGCGAGCCAGTTCGTCAAGCTTGCGCTGCTCCTCCATCCGCCAGGCTTCAATGCGGTGCGTTTCGGCGCTGCGCCGCTCGGCGTCTTGCCGCTTCTTGAGCTCCCGCTCCATCACACGATTAACCTCCGCCAACCGCTCTTCCTCCTCCTTCTCCGCCTTGATCATTGCCGCCCGCCTCAAATCAGCCTCGAGCATCTCCTTCCGTCGTCTTTCCTCGTCCTCGAGTTGACGGAGTAGATCCTCCTTCTCGCGCTTTCGGCGCTCTAACCGCAGCTTCTCTTGCTTCGCCGCAGCCTCATCTTCGGCTTTCTTGCGTTGCTGTGCTTCTTGCCGGCGCCTGGCCCGTTCTTCTGGATCAAGCATTCCCCAGCCACGGGGCGCCGGCGAGCCGGATCGACTCGGCGGGTCGCTGGCCATGGACGCGCTACGCATTCGGTTTTCGACGACGGGCACACGGGGTAGGGACTTCTGAGGGTCGTAGGAGCCTTGCCGAGAGACGGGTGGCGAGAAGGCGGGGACGTCTGGAAGCTGGTGCATACGGATATACTTGACGATGTTGTCGGTCGTGAGGCCGTCTCGATGGGTGATGCTGAGCATAGCTTGTGAGACCTGGGAAGTTGGAACGGAGATATGAGGACTAGCGTGCGAGTCAAAGAACGTGACGGTTGCGAACCTTGAACCAGCTCTGTACGGTTCGTGCAGTCGAAAGGGCCCTGGCTGCAGGGCGAACGTGAGATGATATCAGTATCAATGACGAGAATAGCTATCAGGGATGAGGGATGTGAACGCACTTCGACGGAGGCCGGATACTCCTTCTGGGATGTACGCTATCGTGGCGTAGAAACGAACGTTGTCGACCGACTCGCGGATGAAAGAAAAGTACACGTTGTCCTCGGACACGTTGTGTCGGAGCTCTGTTATACCACCAGAGCCTGCTGCGAACAGCTTCAATCCGCCGGCCCACTGTGATAGATCTCGGTGTTCATAGCTGTGCATAGCCCGAATGATAACAACAGGACACGTACTTTTCCGTAGCTAAGCAGCAGCCTGGATTCGGAAGGTGATGAATACGACGACATCTTCCCAGGATGTTGGGTAAAGCTTACGAACCAGTTGAGGGACCCGCTATGGGCGACGTTCTGATAGGCCATGCGGATATCGGCGTCAGGAACTTCATTGTGTGACATGGACATGATAGACGTGAGAGTAGAAGTAGAAGAAATGTAAAGACTAGCTTGTACAAAGAAAAGAGAGAGGAGAAGATGGGAGAATAGGAAAGAGTGTGTTTGCGCCGCGCACAGCCCGAGCCCGCGCGCCTTTGGAGCCATCAGCGCCTTGCGGCTGCTTCGGCCCGACGACGTGCGCCTGTCACGGACTTGTGACTTTACGCGTTCAGAGCTTTGTTGATTCGGACACACGCGGACCACGCACCTTCCCTTCCGCGCCCATGCAGGCCGAGGTGCCGACTTCCGATACCGAAGAGCAGGAGTATATCGACGCGGAGACTGCCGAGTACTGGACTTCGGATGTAGAGGAACAGCAGCGATATCTCGATGCCCTCAATGCCGATAATTGGTTGCGCGCCATCGACCGCGTGGGCCGTAGGACCTCGCAGCTGCGAACCGCGCACGCGCGAGCCGTGAGTCGACAGGCTACGGTGCGATATATATCTATAGTGTGCTGCTTATTTGCTTATATCAACCGCAGAGTCCACCGCCCGCATCGCAGCGTGCAACCAGTACAGAGTCAGATATCATCTCGCAGAGACAATCCACTCCACCTCTGCAATTTCCATCTTCGCCACTCAACACGCATCCGCCAACGACGCCCTCCAGCAATGCCGACCCGTTTGCTCTGCCCTTGAGCGCCGCGCCTTCCTATGCCTCGCCGCACCCACAATCTCACTCGTCTCAACTCTGGTCCCGCCACTCTTCGCTTTCACCTCTGTCGCATCGATCCCATAGTCTGGCACCACAACGTCAGATTTGTGCGTGCACTACATTCTATTATGCTGTTGCGTATACTGACATGTATTCAAGCTCTTGAAATACCTACTTCCTCGCCTGCGCTATCTCCTCGTTTGCCTACGCCATCTCTGGCTTATCCATTCTCTCCGCCAGCACGACGGATAACGCCACCACTACCGGAGACATCGCCATCACCCCTCCCAGAGACACCCCCTCCGCCTCCACCGCCGCCTCCACCGCCTCCACCAGACGAACCAACGGGTCGCTACGGCTTCCGCCAGCGCAAAGCGAACCAGCTCAAACCATATGAGCATGAGCGCAGGGTCTACAAGCAGATGTTTCGCCACAACCCCGACGCTATCGTGCACCGAGCCGAACTTCGAGAGAAGACGCCAGGGGAGAGTCAAGAAGCCGGGCAGGGAGAGTCACAGCAGGACGGAGATGCGGACGAGGACGAGGACATGCAGGACGTGTATTTGAGCCCTCGCAAACGACGGAGAAGTGTTAGCGATGACGTACCTGGCGATGATGTTGACCGTCCGCGACATCGACATCGCGCGGGTGGCAGTTCTTCTGTCAAGCGGACGAAGTCATTTCGGAAACATCCCCAGAAGTTTCCTATGCGGCCTCCTGAGCACACGGATGGTCCTAGTCGTCCTCCACCGACGAGTTCGTCACCTCCGCTTTCTCCGGCTGGCAATCGCGTCCAAAAATGGCAGCCCGCTGCATATGTCGACTCGGATGACGACGAAGATTATGGCCCACTACCGCTCGAGGGTCCGGTGCGTCACGAGTCGCCTATCCTACTCTCCCCTCCAGTGCGTATGTCTACTGCGAACACATGTGTGGCACTGATGCCCTTGCAGCGCTTTGATTCTCCTGTGCAGGCCCCGCTGGATAACGGTGCAAACGAAGAAGCCGAGGAGGAAGCTGAAGACAACGATGAGGATGACGCCGCTTTTGATTTCGACGACCGGTCCGACGATGTCATCTCTCTGACTGATCGTTCAAGTCTGCCACCGCAGAGCGATCGATCGTTCTCCGAAGAGGCGACAGAAGTGTCTGCTCCCCGCCGTCGCAAGGAGCCAGACCAGGATCGCTCTCGTGCACTCTCTAGACTTCGGCAGGATCGCGTTCGCGCTCAGTCTCGAGCAAAGCCCGTGAAGCTCGCGCCTATCTTTACTCATCCTGGGAACCAACCTTTGGGCCAGAAGGGCCTGAAGATCAAGTTGAAGCCCGGCCCTGGAAAGAGTCGCACAAAGCCTGTGCCGCAGGACAAGCGTATCAAGAGGGTAATGAAGACATCTACATCTCGTCGGCAGGCGCAGGTCCGCAGTGAGTAACCGATTTGTCCGTGGCTTTTGGGAAGAGACTGACGATACATCATAGCGACGCATGCTGATAGACAAGAGCACCGTGCTGCTCGACGTGCGGGCAACGGTCATGGACCCGCTCCAGTCCAGGTCGAAGTCTTTGCGCCTCCGGCGCGCATTGCGCGAGAAAAGAGGCCATACGCGACAGTTGACCTCGAAGACGACGGCATACGGCGCGCACTCGCTCCGCTACAGCTGAATATGGTCAATCGTACGGCCGCTCAAGCGCCTGCTGTCACGAAGCCTCAGTCTCGAGCTATGGCACGCACGTCATCGACCCGTTCGTTTGGGCGTACGTCGTCGGTCCGCACCTTCTCGCGCACGTCCTCTGTCGCGACCTCGATCAACTTGGACTTCGGTCAGCACGGCCCACACGCCCCTCCTGCGCCACATCACGCCGACAACGTGCGCGCCGTTGCTGCCAATGCTCCCGTCCTCCGCGCAGAAGAGATAAAGGCACCGCGGGTGGCCTTCAAGCTCAAGGACACTTTCCTAGGAGACGGCTGGTTGCGCGAGTTGATGGATACGCTTGACGGCGTTGTTCGAAAACCGCACAGGCCCGAGGTGCTCAGTCGGCGACTGTCGCCGTCCTCGAGTGCACAGCATGTTCGGGAGGCTGTGCAACTGCTCTGTACGGCCCGCGACCTTCCCTGCGAACAGCTTGAGTTCGCTGCGCACAGTGCGGCCACGCATATCTCGTGGGCTTGCAACCCAGCCCGTACAGACGCGGTGTCTGAGGAGGACGTTAGACGCTTGTGGGACGCTGTCTGCGAGCACGGCGAGAACATGGTGACACGCGTCGTGGATAGCTCGGAGTTTGGCTCTGCCCTTCGCATGCGTGAGGTTCTGTCGGCGCATTGGATCTCTCTGGAGCTCGTGCTGGCGTTCAAGCCGTCGCGTCAACTGAAGGAGATCCGCGATGCTGCCGTCTCGGAGCGGATGGGCGCTCTCGTCACACGACTCGTCGCTGCAGGGATCGATGCTCCTCTTCGATTGCTCGCAGCAGAGCAAGAAACCGAGGCTCATGATCCGCTTCCGACATTGACTTTGTCCCTTTGGATACGCGTTATACACGTCTGCTCCAGATACTCGCTCCCGCTATCTGGGCTCGTCGGGGATGCCGTTGCGCAGACCGTAGGGACTAACCCTGGCCTCAAACGTAGCGAGCTTGTATGGACACTGGCTTACGGTCTCGGGGTTCTATCTCGCTTCAACGGCAGCGGCGTCTACACTACCACCTCTATCTGCGATTCGTTATGGCCACTCGTGACGCTTGCTCTTCAGTCAGTCCGTCTCGAATGGAACTCCGAAGTCGACGACCAACTCGGCGAGGACGTGCTTCTCAAACGGGACGACTACCTTCGACTCATCGTACGCCGGTGCTGGGTACTCTATGACCGTCATAATTGGGTTCTGGATCTTGACGGGTTGCGCGTCGTCGAGCAGCTCGCTGCAATCTTCCGTAGCCGCAAGTTCGCCAACCTTTTGCACGAGTCGTGCGCACTCCCAGCCTTCGTTCTGCACCACGAGCCCGAGGCGCTATTTCGGTCTGACGAAGATGAGACGGCGTTCATCACTTGGCTGAAGCTCTTCGCTGTTGTCATTTGCGATAGCACGCCGGAGATGGCGAACGCCGTTCGCAAGTTCAGGCTCGGGGTAACGCCCGTGGGCAAAGCTTCAATCGACGACCCGACTGCGCCGACACATAAGGAGATGTCTATGTTCTGCAATCGTCTGTCTTTCGGCGCCGCCTTCCTCGCGATGCACATTAGACGTCCCAATGACGCACCCCGTCGCTCCCTCGACAGTGCTACCAGCTTCCTCAATATCAACATCGGCGCCTGCGCGGAATCCTTGCGTTCGGTGGCCATCGACGCGATTGCATGTATGGGCTCTTTTCAACAGCGGCTCAGTGGCTCTTGGACCGAACTCGCTAAATGGGGTCAATTGACCATACGTGCGCTACGGCAAGAGTGGATCAACTCACCCGGGTTATCGGAACGTCTTCTCTCACGACTCCTGTTCAACGTCGAAAAATTGCTCGAGTCTGAGCGCGAGGGAGATTGCGCGTTTTTGGCCGTCATGGAGATTGACGACTCGCCGAGTCGCGAATCGTTGGGTCGTGAGCTAGATCCAGACTATCGTCGTTCTGCATTCGTTGACTATCGCATTGCTAGTCTGTATTACCGAGGCACTCAGCCTGCCTATCGATGTCCTTTGTGCTCCAAGTGTTGGACCTATCACTCGACGGATCATCGGATTATGCATCGCGTATGTCGCCCGTCATCTCTCGGTCCGGCCCAAGGAGCAGAAGGAAGAGAGTCAGGATGAATTCGTGGGGCTCTTCGAGGGCATGACCGACGCGGAGCTTGCCCAAGTAGATGGCTTACAGGAAGACCCGATCAAGAAAATGGCTCGGGGGGTGGCCCAGGTCTGACATTGTGACCGTATACCATAAGATCCGTGCTGACAACCGTCTAGATGATCGGTAACGACATTGTCCCCACATTACATCGGATAATATGTGGATTTTCTCTAGAGTCGGGCAAAACACCAACTTCTGAGCAATCTGCTTGGCTTACAATGTGGCTGGAGTCTGTGGCAGCCGATGTCAAGTTTCGTAGTCGGGTATGTTACCATCCTACTATGGCTGAAGTGGATAGCTGACAATTTACCTCAGGATTGGAGCATCTATATGGGCATCACTTCTAGGTCACCTTCACGTATATCAGATGGAGTTTGGAGGGCACATGTGGAGATGCAACTCTTCGCATATGCTACTATCTAATAGCTTGTATAGTCTGGGACCTATCTGGCATCCCAATATTATTGTGACGCCCGACTGGGGCGGCGAGCGGAGACTAGTAGGTATCGTAGCGAGTAGTCGGGCTAGCTGTGGTGGCTACGCCCTAGTGCGAGACCGAGAGCTAGCGAGGGCGAGCGCGATGCGATGAGCGAGAGCCCGCGAGAGTTTAGGAAGCTACTCGAGAGCAAAATACCTGAGTTATGTCCCAAACGACCACAGCCCAGTGGCCCGTGGCCCAACGCCCCAAACAATCCTCACGTGCAGTAGCCCGGGAATCGTTTTCGACCGGGCCACTGGGCCACTGGAGCATTGTTTTGTTTCGGCCGTAGACCTCGCGCGCGCGCGCCCTCATTATTCCCCGGTTTCCCACCCTGGGCTGCACGGCATCCCTCCCTGGGCCGTGCTACCGCTCTGTGGCGGGGTGAGCGAGGGCTGCCCGACCGCCAAGATGTCCGACGGCAGCGGCGGCAATCGGCGCGCCCTGCTGAACGCGAGGGCGAAATTACGCCCTGTACATATCGCAGGCGCGCAGAGGCGCGTGCGGGCTACTCGATTCAAAACAATGGCCCGGATTGATTCGGACCGCCTCCGTGAGCCAGTCGTGAGAAAGGGCCACGGGCTACGGGCTACTGGGCTATCACTGCCAACATCGACATCTTTTGGCCGGATAAAAGCCTCGAAAAGGCGTGAGTAAAATTACGCGTTTTGGTGGGCTTTTACCCAGATAAAGGGCCTGCGAAAATGGCAACATTTTCTGAAAACATTTGTATAGGGCAAAATGTAGCCTTTTAGGGCACACCTTTTTACCACATGAAAGGCGACTTTTGCCGTCAATTTCGCTCAGAAAGCAGCCAAACGATTCGTTTTGTCTGCCTTTTGCCTGCCCACACAAAGGTTAAATTTTGATTCTCCAAAATGATTGCGGAAAAACTAACCCTTGTGATTTGCCCTTTACCCGGGAAAAAGGCCGCCAAAACGCGTAATTTTATTTCCGCTTTTGCACCGCTTTTGCACGGGTAAAAGATGCTCATGTTGGCAGTGTATAGTCGTTTGAGACGGAACTCAACGTTCAACCTTACCCCCTTCGAACCGCCGAGGCGCGCGAAGACCGCGGCCGTGTTGCCCGAATCGGCAGCAATATGTTCCCACAAGAGCCAAGTTCACCTCGGACGCCCATCTCTTCACCCCGCTTTGGTCCCTATTGTTCTCCATGCACTATCCCCTTATACGCAATGGGTCGCTCTCGGCGCGGGCTGCCCCACCTTCGTAAAGCTCATGTCAACAAAATCTCGCCCACCTACTCCAGATACCCCCCAGTTCAGATACTTGCCCAAGGACCAATGGCCCGCCCCAATCGTCCACTTTCCAAACCTTGGCGATTTCGTCGTCCTTACTGTCGACCCGGTGGCCTCAGTGGCACACTTGGATGAGGCAGCAAAACACGCCGCTCGTGCATTGCCGCGACAGCGTTTCGTTGCTTTGGTGATGGAAGTACGGTCGCAGTCGGTTTCTGGCGGAGCGACGTGAGGCCTGATATCCTATAGGTTTATGGCCTGCCCCTGAATACAAAGCCGTTCACGCATTGCTCCTTCGCGCTGGTTCGCCAGGGACTACCTACCCGACATAATCCTCCATGGGACTCGCCCGAGATGTGCTATCCCATTCTACCCAATGCACGGCATCCGACGCGCGACGAAACTGTGCAGCCCATCCACCCACTTCCTCTAGATGACTGCTACATCGATATGACTTCCGCATTCTTGGACGCAATACGTTGCCGTGTCACCACATCACCTCGCGACTACACGCCAGTCTTGCGTGTTACGATGTCTCAACTCACCCGCTTAGAAGCACTATTCAGTGACGAGGTGGCCAATCTCGAGGACATCGAGGAGAGACTGGCGATGGGAGACCTGGATGCAATCGCGTCCGTCCCGCTGCCGACGACACCTTTGTCGGCTTTTCAAATTCCTTTACCTCCCTCGCCTTCCCTCACTCCGCTGGAAGACAAGGGCCCATCCGAATTCGGGATGAAGACCGACTTTCACGCGTCGAGATCGGAGGGCTCTGAGTATGGAGCTGAACGGACCGCCGCGGATGCTACCGATGAGGTGTCTATGATTGGTAGCGATGATAGCGACTCATCCGTCGAGGGCTCGGAAGAGCTCGGGAGCGAAGCGGCTGATGACCAGTTATTCGAGATGTTGCGGTTCGAGAACATCCTAAATGATGTCGGCGACTTGCGCGACCCCGCTGTTCATGTTTCGTACGATCTAAGCGAGGTTGGTGAGGTTGTCGACCCCATATCCTTCATCAAGATTCGAGACGAACTGCGCCGGCACGTTCTTCACTGTTCCCTTCTATTTGAATTACATCTAATGTTGCGCTAGTATAATCGACGAGGCCGAGATCCGGCTGGGGATCAGGGTCGAGTCCGCTCCCTCAGCACGTAGCCCACCACCGAAGCTTTCGCCGGTTCCGAGTACGAAACTCGATCGATCGGCGAATGCAGTTCAGACTACCGACACCGTTCGCAATGAGTCAAACGAACGTGTACCTCGTATGATGCTTCTTCGGAAAGCGTTAACTAGTTGCAGGCGTGCTTCACTGTCATTATGGGACCACTTGCGTGGGTTGGCGACGTTTCCCTGCCATAGTGCTTCGGCGACATCCGATGCTATGTAAGGCCAATCGCGTGCCCAGGTTGATGACTACGTCAGCGAGAACCGACTCGTATCATAGCTTATAATGTGGATCGATACCCGTGCCGTTCTCTCATAGTCCAGATATTAAAAAAATGTCGCTCCTTGTTACGCTTCATCTGCGATGTCGGACGCAGACGATCGACTAGTATACGTAGTCGCCTTCGCCCCTGTACTACGATAGTCGCACCTCATCATACACCTTCACTATGCAATAAGATTGCACTATGTGGGTCTAGGGACCGAGTACTTGCGATCTGCGTGCCAGCACACCCGTGAGAAAGCCGGCTGAGCTCGCCGCGGCGCCAACAGCAGCGACGGCGGCCTCCTTCGCACACTCATGCACCTTGTCCTGTACCAATCAACTGTCGCTTTTGTATTGCTATACCCGAAAGGGTCGATCTATACGAAGCCGTGACGCAGCCTCATGCGGCCTTTTGTTCAGACGTCCATTGTTCAACTTCTGGCACGAGCCAGTTTCCATACAAATGAGCCGCCTTGACGATACCTTCCGCACCACCGCCTTTCCCCCTTGAACGATTACCGTCAGCAATACGCATGGATAACAACAATCAGCCTCAGCCGCCAAAAATGGACCAATACAAGTATCTGCCGAGACAGAAGCCAATCTCGACAACCTGCTGGCCCGGAATCGGCGATTTCGTCGTTCTGTCGGTCGACCCAGTGGCCTCGGTTGCTCATCTGGACAACATTGCTCGGCGTGCAGCTCGGAAGCTACCCGTACACACCTTCCTTGCCTTGACGATGACGGTGCGTCGTACCGCCTCGCAGCTCATGTAACACATTCTGATCAGACGATAGGGATACGGGCTTCCTTTGGAGAGCAAACCGTTCACGTCTTTCCGCATTGCTCTAGTCCGACA
Organism: Peniophora sp. CBMAI 1063; assembly: GCA_900536885.1. NCBI lineage: Eukaryota > Fungi > Basidiomycota > Agaricomycetes > Russulales > Peniophoraceae > Peniophora > Peniophora sp. CBMAI 1063. The sequence continues at coordinate 77,637 of UWZB01000065.1, forward strand.
AGGACTCCCGACAGCTCTCGACCCGCCTTGGGACACGTCGGACATGTGTTACCCCATCTTACCGAATGTTTCGCACCCGACAGGACGTGAAACCATTCGGCCACTACATCCGCTTCCTTTCCCTAACTGCTACTTCGAGACAACTACGCCGTTCCTCTCGCATCTGCGCTGTCGTGTTACGACCGCTCCACGTGACTATACACCCGTTTTGCCGATGCCAACCTCGCAACTCTCCCGTCTGAGCTGGCTGATGAGCGATGAGGTGATGAACTACTTCAAGCTGCGCGACTCCGTTGCTCGGGGGCAGTTGGACGCGATCGCCTCTATACCCCTCCCTCCATCTCCCGTATCCGCCTGTCATGCACCTCTACCGCTGTCCGAATCACGCTCGTCAGATATCGACGAGATAATCGGGGCAGAGGCCGATGTAAGCTCGGATTGCAGTACGGATGAATCCGAGACAAATCCGTTCCCATGCTGTTCCTCGCAGGACGAGGTATCCATCATCGCCAGTGATGATGACCTGTCCGTGAACGAGCGGAAGGACGCCGATGTCAATGACAATAGATCTGATGCACAGCTGGACCTGATGTTGCATTTCGAGGACTTCATCAACGATACGGGGGATCTGCACGATCCTGTGGTAAACGTCTGGTACGATCTGGACATGATTACGGAGGTCACGGACCCCATCCACTATATCCGGGTCTGCGATGAGATCAAGAAGTGCGTAAACGTGTACTATGGTTCTCTTGTCCTTCTTGTGTTGATGCTTCGCGGCAGGATCATTGAAGAAGCCGAGATACGACTAGGCATCAAGGTCGTTGACCTCCCTGCTGGAGCATCATCAACTCTGCCGAAGTCGCCAGAGACGTCGCGTACAAGCAGTGCTCGCTCGGTCAACTTACCCTCAATCGCTCACTCACAAGCCCGCCCGAAAGATGCAGACAAGCGATGCGCTCCACGAACTAGAGCGATCGCTGCGAAAGCGCGAGAGTGGCCTTCCCGAATGTGGCACCGTCTGTGTAGAATCCTGATTCCCTGTACTTACTCTGGGACCGCAGCATCACAGTAGTCTTCGTCTTTGCTATGTACTTGATTATATCACTTGCTACTGAGAAACGGCTCACAATACTTATCCCTTGAGCGCTTGAAGCTTGACCCCTCAATCAGCAAAATAGCGCGCTGATTATATCTGTCCCAAGCATCGCATGTTATAATGATCTGGGAGGTATAGCAGCCCGTGGCACAAGGTCAGAAGGCCACCGCACCATGTTTATCGCTAAGTAAGTACTCGGTATGACTATGGTGCGAATCCTCCGAGTCGCGCGTACTTCCGGTCGCCGCGGCGAGGTTGACCTTGGTTCACGCTCCCATGCGCGCGTCTGACCGAAGCATCCATGCGGAATATATTGCCGGGCGCTCGCTGGCCTATGTCTGCATTTGCACTCACGGAGGGCGATCTGTCACAGATGTTTTCTTAAACGGCTTCTATTGTTCTGCCCACTACTTGTGCCGCTCGTTGTTCGCTTGCCAAAGTGACCACCTACCCACCCACCGTAGGCCATGAACGACACAACATCCATACCCGGCACGACCTGCGCCTCCGGGCCGATGTACCAGTACCGGTACTTTGCCAAGCCCAGACCTATCTCGACAGTCTGCTGGCCTGGTATCGGCGACTTCGTCGTGCTCTCGATCGATCCTGTAGCCTCAGTCGGACATCTGGACAAGATCGCTAAACGGGCGGCTCGCAAGGTGCCGGTGCGCAAATTCGTGGCCTTGACAACCTCCGTGCGTCATCCGTATATGTCGGTTCACGCCGAGACTGACAGCGATACTATAGGGATATGGCCTGCCCCTCAAGTCGAAGCCGTACACGGCATTCCTCCTTGCCTTCGTTCGTCAAGGGCTCCCGACGCTGGACAACCCTCCGTGGGACACATCTGACATGTGCTACCCCATATTCCCCAATACGTATCACCCGAAGGCTCGCGGCGCTGTGCGGCCGTCCCACCCATTTCCCCTACAAAACTGTTACTTCGAGACGACTCGACCTTTTTTGACGTATTACAATCTGCGGTGTCGGGTGACGACGACCCCACGCGACTATACCCCCGTTCTGCCGATGCCCTCTTCTGAACTCTCTCGTTTGGAACGGTTGATGGATCAGGAGGTTCACTACCGCGCCGAAATTCGCTGTCAGCTTGCGCAGGGTGATCTCTCTGCAGTCGCGTCTATACCCCTTCCTCCATCGCCATCCTCTGCCTATGGGACTCTTCCACCATCATTTCCGCCGACTTCGTCGAGCCTCGACGGACAGTCTTCAGACGAAAGCTCAGGCGATGAGGAGTCAGAGGACTGCGTCGTATCGCCCACTTCCGAGGCAGATGATGTGTCCATCATCCGCAGTGAAGACTCGTCCGGCTCCTTCGCAGACGAAGGGAGCGAGATGGATGAATTGCCGACGGATTACGATGCCGTTGATGCCCAACTCGATTTGATGTTGAGGTTCGAGGACTTCATGAACGACACGGGAGATCTTCGGGATCCTGTCGTGAACGTCTGGTACGATCTTGACATGGTCACTGAGGTGACCGATCCCATGCTCTTCATCGAAGCGCGCAAGCAGCTGCTCCAGTACGCACCTTGTCTTTGTCGCAATCATCGGTCGCTGACTGCACAATTCTTCCGCTCAGGATTATCGACGAGGCGGAGATTCGTCTTGGTATTAGGACCGGCACTTCGGAACCCTCAGCGCAGAGTGATAGGGGTTCCATGAACACACTGCCCAGTCCTGCGGTTCTCTCCGCGGAGTCGTTGTCACTCCCTCGACCAAGGGAGGGCTTTAAACCTCGTCCTTCGAGGTGGATGCGCTTACGCGGCGTCACGCGGAAGCTGGTGTCCGCATTGTTACAGTTGCACCGTGTCCAAGAGCTGGGGAGATTAACCTCCCGTTTCGCTTCGAGTAGGACGTAGACATAAGGCTTTGTGATCACCCCCAATGTAGCCATCACCTCTCAACATGTATTACCATATCTACTTGACTCTCTTTACAAGGGCTCATCATATCGCATCCCAATGGCAGATCTCGCCACTGAGAAGACCGACATCGCTCGCCGTGGGAGACGCGCTTCTCCGGGCGCCAATCGCCGCGCGCGCGTCGTGCTTATAGTTTGCCCTGTGCTCTCATGCCGACTTTGGTGTTGAAACCAGTATTTGATGTCCCTATTGTTATGCCTAGCAACCTACGCGTGTTCTGCTTCTTATTTGTCTCCATATCATTCGCTGGGCACTGCTGGGACCAACTATGGTAGCTATTGTTCTGCGTTGTACTTCTTGCCGCTCGGCGTGCGCTTCAGTGGACAACCTACCACTGCTCAGCCGGACTGACCAGCGCCACCGATACCAAAAAGTCACGACACGATACAGCAACACGAATGTCCCAGTTCGGCTTCTATCCAGACCCAACACGCCCTTCTCCGGCCAATTGGCCTCGATACGGGGACTTCTTCGTGTTCACGGTCGACCCCGTAGCTTCGGTCGCGCACTTGGATAGACGCGCGGTGCGGGCCGCCAGGAGCTTACCGCGGCAGCAGTTCGTAGCCTTGGCAGTATCGGTGCGTGCGCTACTCTGCCTTCGCGTTAGATTGGGTGGCGAATGCTGACGTTGATCCCACAGCTCGAATGCCACGTACCGTTCGAAGGAGTACCTTTCAGCTCGTTCGAGATCTGCCTGGTCCGTCAAGGCCTGCCCAGAACCCCTCCACCATTCGACTTCCAGGACATGTGCTGCCCCATCTTCCCGAACACCGATCATCCCTCTGGCCGCCGCGCGTTGCGACCGATGGTCCCCTTCCCGCTCAGCGACTGCTATATCGACTTGACGGAGCCGTTTCTGGGCATAACATATTGCCGAGTCCCTGATGCTGCGCGAGAATATAAAGACGTGGTGCAAGTCCCCGTGAGGGAGGTCGAGGGCCTGATGGACTTCTTCTCCGATGACGTTGGTCGTGCGGATGAGATCGACGAACGGCTGCGCGAGGGGGATCTGGAGGTCGTGGCGAGGGTCCCGCTTCCATCATCGCCGCAAGGATCTGTGCGTGGTGTAGCTGCCGCTTCGACCCCTTCTATCTCCAGTGGCGTACGGCGGTGCAATCGGGACGCGCCTGGATCGGCGGATTCCGCTGCTGACAAGATCTCCCTGAGCTCGGACGGCGAAGACGTGTCTATGATCGCAAGCGATGACAGCACATCGGACGAGGAGGAAGAAGAGTACTACCTCGAAGTGCCTGATCCCACTCTGCACGAACGTGTGCGCGCCCAGAACGGTTGGGAGTATCATGGCAACATGCGACGCCACCCTGTTGTCCACGTCTCGTACGACCTTAGCCAGCTGACGGAGATCACCGATCCGTTACTGTTCATCGATGTTCGGGATAAGATTTGCGAGTACGTGCACTCTGTACGATCTTCCCACGAGGAGAGGACCAACTGACGTACTACCCGCTAGAATAATTATCGAAGCTGAGATCCGCTTGGGTCTTCTTCCAGATCCCAAGCTCGGCTCTGCGCGGTACTCTATCGCATCGGCGTCGAGGGCTGATCTCCCGGTGTACAAGGAGGCTACCGACTCAGAAGACTCAGAAGACTCGGACTCGTCTTCTTGTTCTTCACTGGGACAAGCAGCGGTAGTGAAGCCACAGCCCCCAGCGTCGCGATGGACCCTGCTGCGAAAGACGTGCCGCAAGGTCTGGCGCCGGGTGCGCGCCTTCGTGGTGTGCAGGAAAGAAATAGATGTCTGAGTGTAGACCGGGCCTGAGCGACTCATGTATACTGTATTCTTAGACTAATGGACGACCGTGAACGTAATGCAATCAGGCGTCGCGAAAAAGGCGAATGCATAACATAAGTAAGGAGGAAAGTCACAGTGCAAACGAGACCCCATAACCTCGGGCAAACTCTGCCTCTCGCTCAACTGATTGGTGTCTTCGGTCAACTCCTTCATTATCTCTCTACCCTGCACGCTAGGGGGTGGTAGAGCGTCTCCGCAGATGGCAACGATGTATGTGACGGTGGTTGTGGCCCGCGTTAGGTTTTCCACGAGTGTTGGAGAGAGTGGGTGAGTGGACGCCGGAGAGGGCAGATTGGATGACGAAGACTGTGGATTCGGTTTGGACTTCGGAGTAGGACTGTACATTCTATATCAGCTTTGTATTCCACTATAACACACGTATTTGAGACGTACCTTCAACTCGACTGACGCACCCTCGTCCCCCCCTCACCCCCCGGATCCTCACTCGTCCCTTAAATCCCCATCGGCGCCCCATCAGCAATCTGGCAATTCAAAGGCGTCGAGCGTGACGCGAGGGGCCCGTCGGATGAACACCGTGAGGCCGACATGCGTCAGTCAGGCAGCTGCGGCGTGCGACGCCGCAACGTCGAATATGCCGACGAGCCTCATGCTGGCGGGCTATGAACGTAGGGAGCATCTTGAAAGGGCCCGACCTCCGGCTCACTCCCCGAACGTCTCGAACTCGTCCCGTGGCACAGCGCGCGAAAAGGATGCAGACTAGTATCGTCGTACGTTGCCATGAAGTTCAAGTCGGTCGCGAAGACAGGTGACGCAGATATGAGAGCTGAAATCATCCCGACATGGCAGGTTCAGTCACTCCAGGGATGGTCTCGTTCGGGGTCCATCTCGGCGCAGAAGCTCCGACAGTCGTAGCAGGAAGCAAACTCTCTGAGGCGGCAGCACGCCGAGCGTGGTCCTATGTAAACAAGAACCCCGATTTGAACCTCAACCGTCATGTTTCCCAGAAACCCCGTCCATACTCGCTACGGTCACTGTTTGCTGATAGCCAACGGCTTGACATGCATGGACTATCATACTCAAGTACTCAACATCATCCTCTCGTCGGCAAATACTGTATCGGTGCCTCTATATATGGGGCTCTGGCCCTCTGCAGCGACCTCTGATCTTGAATATGTTGGAACTGGGATCCTCACTCCCTTATTTGGGCCATATGTTCTTCTATGCTGATGATCAACAAGAAATGAATACCTTTCTAGAAAGCTGTGCCCAGAAGACGCCATTTGTGGCGCGTCTGTTTTCAGCTTTGACGCCGGGCGACGTATTTATATCCCCATCAGCTACGGTCTATCAGCGCTCAGCCTTTGCGCTTCCTATTCCTACCCTGACATGCCTTCTCACGACCCTGCGTATGAGTATGCCGTCCTCATGGCGGCGATGCGTAGGGGGTATGCCCTCTTCAACCCTCAACCTCTTTCCTACAAGAAGAATGGAAAGTCTGTTTTGGCATCACGCGTTGAAATCGGGGATGTGGGCTTCATAACTGGCAGCGGATCATTCTTTCGACTTTTCAACATCCATTTGGCCACAGATGATCCTCGTCAAGCACCTACTCTTCCCACTGGCTTTGTGCCTCTCGAGAAGGACGACCTCTCCATCCCGCATACTCGGGACTCTTCTTCGTTGCCTCGTATCATGCGGCACCGCACGGGTCGCTCCGTCACGCTCGAAGCAGGCGCATCCTTGTACGTTGACCATTTTGGTTCGGGGCGTAACATGATCTTCTCATGAGCCAGCGGTTCAGATCAGGAGCGGCAGGTGCCTCGCTTAGTTGGAATCTGGAGCACGAACAAGGCGCTGTTTTGGTCTATTTCGATCAACATGTAACAATGAACGCTGAGAACAAGGAGTCGTATCGACGGTACTTTCGAACCCATCAGAATTCCTGGATCGACCTCGTCAAGTACAAAGGCTACGGCAGGGCTCTTAGCGAACTCGTTTTAGTCACAGGTTGCGACTGGACGTGCGCATGGGCTACCATGCATAGCGAGAGTCGCTCCTTGGGCGCAAAGCTGTCGCTTGAGGCCAATGTGCCTGCAGTGGGGGCGAATGCGTCCCGCACGGGCGAGGTACGGTGGAGTAATGCCATCGAGGTGCCGGCGCTATGTGGACCCTCCTCGGACAACCGCTCGCCGTCTACGAGGGAGTTGCTATCCAAACTCTCCGGCGGGGACCCATCCGCGCCCACCTCCGATCATGTTCCCGGTGTTATATTGCAGCTGAATGATGTCCAGGAGAGACTGCTACTGGACGAGTTGCCGGCAGATCAGTGTATGTTCATACGAGGTTTCCGAGGCCGCAAGCTGCGCGGTCCTCGAGAATTGAAAGCTGCCGCTGGTCCGCATGTTCTCTCCCGCGGTAGTTTTGATGATGACGACGATCGCCCTCGCGTCGACGCTGGTGTCGACATAGAAGACGATCAGGAAGACGTGCAAGAAGTCTTGGGATCTCCGCCAGGGATAGTACGTGTCCACTGAATTGCTTGTCTCGATCGTGATCATAACGTCGCCTGCAGGGCGAAAGCTTGCTGTCGTTCGCGTTGCGCGTTATTGCTGATGTAAGTCATGCACAAGCCATTGCCGTTTTCAGCGCTCAATTGTATACTGCAGCACCACAACGCCCACTCCGCCAACGACACTATGGACTTTCCAGACGACGACCCAACTATAATCATGCACGACGATGAACTGCTGCCATTCATACCCCAACCGCAGGACGAAGATGTGAGGCATTCTTCTTACGCCACCCAAAATCACACAGATGTTCTCATCAGCAATCGATAGTTCATGCACTGGGACAGCGTCGAACATGTGTTGCCATATTTCAAAAGCCGTTTGTACAACTCCTTCACAAAGAGGACGTTCACAATTCTTCTGGGACGGGCGCAAGAAATAGAGGGTATTGTTCTTGATCCGGAAGGCAGGGTTCGTACATCTTCTGTGACAGAGGATACCCGGCATGCTATGAAATCAGGATCTGACGAATACGAGCATAGGTTCTTAGTGGGACGGTATCTGCACTCGTGAGATACCTCATAACGCACAAGCCTGCAGATCCAAACTTCGACGAGGTGTTTCACAAGACGTACAAGTCATTCATGGCTGTCGATCTGCTCGTTCTCAAATTGTCGCAAAGGCTGGGAAGCGACCCGCCCGATGAATCAAGGCGGAAGAATGATGAGGAGTGGGAGTCGAATGAGTGTTTTGTTTGGGGTCGCGTACTCACTACGTTCAACCTGATGGTCATGCACGGCGATATCTCCCAGGAGGAACATTACGATCGTCTTAAGACTTTTCAGACGAATGCTGTAGGGAAACGGTACTATGCTGTGCTGATGGGACACCTTGTGAGTCAATCGTCTCTGTGATTTCCTCTGGCGTTTTCTGAAATGCTATGTCCGGTTGACCCACCCCGGCCTCCGCGAGAGGATCACGATATCTCACAGCCCCCCGCCGACTCCCATTATTCCTCAATTACATAGGCCACCGAATCTGCGAGATTTTGACCCCTTAGAAGTTGCAAGGCAGTTGACAATCATAGACTGTGGTTTGTTATCGAAGATCAAGGTACGCATTTCTCATCTTGGCGGAATTGACATAGGAAGAGAACTGATGGTGATACGCCAGGCGAGCGACTGCTTGGCGAGGGCGAGAGGGCAGATTGGCGCGAGTGACGATATCGATGCTGCGATCACGATGAGCAACAAGGTGCGGTACTTTCTTCACAGAGAGACTACGCTGTACGTCGCTTCTCTCGGTGCTGAGTTGCTTGACTGCAGTGGCGAGACCTTTGAATCGTTTGCATAGCGTCAGGAAGAGAGCGTTCGATCTGAGTACTGAAAGACTAACGGCACTGTGTGTAGGTCGTTCACTGGGTTGTCGGCGTTATCCTGGACAAGGAAGACGCGCGCAAGCGCGCGATCACAGTCGAGCACTTTATCCAGATAGCAGACGTACGTTCTTGCCCCACTTCCGCCTCCCTTCCCCAATGTTGACCATTCGCAACAGCGTTGCCGCGACCTGAAGAACTTCAGCTCGATGACTGCCATTGTGTCCGCCCTCAATTCGCCATCTGTGCGCCGGCTGAAGCAGACGTGGGACCAGATCAGCCGGGACTTCGCCGAGATGCTGAGCGTCTGTGAGAAGACGATCGATAGCGGGAACAACTTCGAGAACTATAAGCAATTACTTCGACGCATCGAGCCGCCTTGCGTGCCTTTCATCGGTATGTCTGTCTCCAAACAACAGTTCGGAGTGCAAGTGAGTATTGGATGTGCTGACCGGGCCTCAGGTGTGTATCTGAGCATGCTCGAGGACATCCAAGGCAACGCGCCGGATACCGTCTCGGGTGGGCTCGTCAACTTCCAGAAGCGCGCCGAGGCCGCCGTCGTGATGCAGGAGATCGAGAAGTGGCAGCGCAGGCCGTTCAACTTTGCGCGGGTGGACGTCATTGCGGATTATCTGCATGAGCAGTTGGATAGGTTCGACGACGTGTCTGACGTCGCTGATCGTTTTCTCGAGCTGAGCCTGAAGAGAGAGCCGAAGAAGAGAAAGTAGAAGCAGGAGAGCGAGGAGCTGCATCAAGACTACAGGTGCGGGAGACGGAATCACATGCGCGAGCCAGGCACTGTGGCCATGATGTGCTCAAAGAAGTGGATGCGATTCGTTCTGAGCAACTTATGTATATTATATCCGTATGCCAGTGGATAGTGTTCGCCACGGGGATCCCGAGGGTCCCTCTAGGCTACCCCGTCCCCTCGCGGACGGGGACGGGGTTGCTTTCCCACGGGGACGGGGACGGGTTCGACGGGTATGACCCTAGTGATCCTGCCCACTGAGTGCGAGTACGACTTGCTGCACCTAGCAGGAGTATCGCCGCGCCTGCAGAAAGGGTCTTTAAGGCGTTCCTGGTCTCCCCTGAGCCATGAAACGCCGTTATGAGCCATTCCCGGCTCATCGACCACAACCCGCGGGGTCGACGGGTTGGGCGCGGGTCGACCTTGCCATCCCCTTCCCCGTCCCCGCCATAACCCGTCCCCGCATCCCGCGGGGTTTCGCAAACCCGTGACGCACACTACTGGCAGTGGATGAACGTGAAAGTAGCGCAACCAGGCGTCGCAGTAAAAGTGAACGACATAACATAAGAAGGAAATCCACAGTGCAACCGAGAGCCCATAACCGTCATAAAGTAGCCGTCGTGATAAAGTATGATACATAAATACCCCCCACACCCCCCTACATCCCCATCGAAGAACCCCCGACTCAGATCTTCTGCAACCCCTTCATAGCATTCGCAATCGCAAAACTGCTCTTCGCCATGACCTGCCTGCTCTCCTTCGTCACCTCCGGCAAGCTCTGCATCTCGCTCAGCCGCTCCGCATGCTCCGTCAGCTCCCTCAGAATCTCGCGCCCCTGCACGCTCGCGGGCGGCAGCGCGTCGCCGCACACGGCGACGATGGACGACACGATCGTGATGATCTGCGTGAGGTTCTCCATGAGCGTCGGGCTGAGCGTCGGCGAGCGCACGCCGGAGAGCACGGACTGGATGGCGAAGACTATGGACTCGGTCTGCGCTTCGAGGTACGGCTGTTCCAGTCCCCATCAGCTCCATAGTCATACCCCACCGGTACCACAAAACGCGCACGAAAACGCACCTTGAGCTCGGCCCACGCGTCCTCGCCCCCCTCCCCGCCCCCCGAATCCTCGCTCGTCCCCCGCGCCCCCACCGGCGC
>UWZB01000066.1:0-10010 GCA_900536885.1 Peniophora sp. CBMAI 1063
TGGCCATGACCTCCTCACATGGGCTTCGCGCGGCCCCCAAGTTCTGTGCTTGTAAGCGTCGCGGTGCGCACCTGCCAGAGCGTAAGGGCTGTAGCGGTGTTCTCCTTCGTCCCTGTACGATGGAGGCTTGTATATCGGCCGGACGGTGACGCTCGCCTTTCGCGCACATCTTGCAGCGAGCCGCACCGCTTTTGACTGCTTCGCTCACATCCCCCCTCCATAGGTTCCCTAGCACCATTACATCTACTCTCCGGATCTGCTGCTGTATGTCTTAGAGTCTCTCCATCCATTGCATATCTTGACTTCCAGCATCAGTGCTTCGGGCATCTCTCACGGGCAACACTAGTTCTGGGCAGTTAGAGATGTTCTTTCCCGTTTCACGACGTCTTTCTGCGTCTAGAGATGTATTATTTGTAAAATGGCAAATAAATATTGTTTCTGTATCTTCGCATTCTTGCTTGTGTTCTTGTGCGTTCTTGTGCAATCCAAGGTATGTCTTGACGTGGACCTTAGTATGTAAGTTGCGTTCGACGGCTTGTACTGGGATTGAGAGGCGGGCGGGCGGTTGGACAATCGACGGCGATTCCAACGTGCGTGCGTCGTCGGACATCACGCTTTTGAACCGGCGCTGCACTGGTCAAATCTGGGAACGCCGTCGGTGTGAGATTGTATTCATGAGAATGATCTATGAACGTGAGGTAAGAGATGGTGGGCATCACGCAGGCTGAGTATATGCGATGATGCGACGCGCCTCGCGCGGGCCACTTCGCATCTTGCCATGATCAACGGATTTATCATCGCCCAATTCTAGTCCCTCGCCATAAGCCGCCCTCTCTCACTTCAGTCCAGTTGTGACATACATACAAGAGTGGTTCCATCTTCATGGCCCATCAGCTACTCAACACGGTGCTTACCGCCGTTTGCAAAAACATTGGCGCGGCGCGACTCGACGGCCGTTTCGCGCGTTTTCGCACGAAAAACTTGTGTACGCGATAGCTCGAGAACGGCTACAGGTACTGCCGTTCTGACTAGATATATCAGCTCGCGTAGTTGATTATATTGCGGCCCCGTGTTTGCTCGAGCGAAACGGACAAGTACTCGTATAGATAGGATAGTGGGCCTCAAAAAGCAATGTGTGCACTACTGTAGGATGAGGAATGTACATAAAATGGAAATAAAAATATGTCAGGATAGCTAGAGGTGTACAGAGTGCGGCCCCATGTTAAAAGTAGGAGGTAGCGGTCGGTCTGAGCGTACTGTGAGCCGCGCTTTGTCTGAGGGGTCTTCTCACGGTGTACAGCTCGTACCGTGAGAGTGTGCACGAGCGTTACACCGTGTTGAACGCAGCCGTGTTCTCCATGCAAAGGGCCACGGCTGCATGTTACAAGTTGTGCAATACGGCGGTGTGGTCTGGTCTGGTGGGACCGGCTGTTGCGCAGTCGGTCTGCCAGCGCATCGTCACGACTCGGCTCTAGCGCTAGCGAATGGCCCCCGCATCGGGCATACAGTAGTCGGAATAGTAGCCTCTGGCAAGGAGAATGTGGCTGCCGCTCGAGGCGCACTCACATCTGTACGTGTTTTCGTGATATTCGTTGCAGACTCTGGGGAGACGGCCCTAACCAAGCGCGGCTCACAGTACGCTCAAACCGACCGCTACCCCCAGCTTTTAACATGGGGCCGCACTCTGTACACTTCTAGCTATCCTGACATATTTTTATTTCCCTTTTATGTACATTCCTCATCCTACAGTAGTGCACACATTGCTTTTTGAGGCCCACTATCCTATCTATACGAGTACTTGTCCGTTTCGCTCGAGCAAACACGGGGCCGCAATATAATCAACTACGCGAGCTGATATATCTAGTCAGAACGGCAGTACCTGTAGCCGTTCTCGAGCTATCGCGTACACAAGTTTTTCGTGCGAAAACGCGCGAAACGGCCGTCGAGTCGCGCCGCGCCAATGTTTTTGCAAACGGCAATAAATGAGGATCCGCCGTGCGCTGCAGCATCCCCTTGGATAGCCGAGATAAGCAACAGTCGCTCGCTACGACCAGAAGGATCCGCGTTGGTTCCCGTAGCTCATCCTCTCCCCATCACCATCGTCTTTGTTTGAGACGATCTTTGCCAGATCGCCTGTCAGGCTGTCGAACGCGCGCGGCCTCACTGTTGGGTCTCTTGGGGTTCCGATTGATAAAGATTCGACTCACGTGCCTGTGGATGGTGTATATTGTGCACTAGCTACTACGGGTAGGGTACAATAGACGTGAAGGATGTGGGAAAGGGTAAGATTGTAAGGACGGAATCCATGGGCTCAGTCCTTTTCTAGTAGTTCTACGACAGCTACGTCATTATCATGACACAAAGGCAGTGGGCGGTGTCCCGCACAGGGTCGTCCTCGGCGTGGCTGCACAGCGCGTTCATGAACTCCTCTGTGAGGATCTCGGGCGGAAGGCGATTGTTCATTTCACGGATTACGCAGCGCAAAGCCGTCGAGCCTTCATCCGGCGCCTTGCATCCGATAGCGTAAATGCTCGAGATCGGTCGTGCAGGGTCAGAGAGCGATCCAGGCAAGGCAGGGTGTGACTGTTTGTTTGATATCGCCTTGAAAGACGAGGTATTCCGGAGCCAGGTTATGAGAGTGATATCAGAGAAGCGGTATAGCAGAGGGAAAGGCAGTATGAATGGAGTATTGCAGGGTATCACATGTAGGCGGGTTCGTGGCGGTTGAAGGACAAATCGCAAGGCACAGCAACTTGAACACAACTCAATTACGCGCTGCGCGTCATATTCAATCCGCGTCCCTTGCCTCCATACCGCCACCTCCCGAGTAGCCGATTGCCTATCACTCAACTACACATTACCATCATGAACATCGTTGTGCGTACCCCACTACTATATTCCACACGTCATACCTGACTAGAGAGACACACCAGGAAGCGCTCTTCGGTCGTACTGTGACCCCAGCCGAACGGCTACGGCAGCACCAGCGCTCACTCGCCAAAGCCCAACGCGAACTCGACCGCGAACGGTCAAAACTTGAGATGAGTGAGAAGAAGCTCATCGGTGACATCAAGAAGAGTGCGAAAGCAGGACAGATCGTACGTCTCACCCGTATACAGTTATTGATAGGTACACGAGGACTTATACGGCTATAGAACGCGTGCAAAGTCATGGCGAAGGACTTAGTCAGGACACGACGATATATTCAGAAGTTCTATCAGATGAAGACGCAGCTGCAAGCTGTCGGGTTGCGTATACAGACGTTACGCTCGAACCAGCAGATGGCGGAGGCCATGCGCGGCGCAACGCGGGTACGCCCTACCACACTCCCATTGCATATATCATACTCATATGTGCTACAGGCGATGAAGGGCATGAATAGGAACATGAATCTCCCGCAGATCCAACGCATAATGCAAGAATTCGAGCGAGAGAGTTCGACAATGGACATGCGCGAAGAGATGATGAACGACGCCGTAGACGACGTAATGGACGACGATCTCGAAGACGAGGAAGAGGAGAGCGACGCTATCTTGAAACAAGTGCTCGACGAAGTTGGCGTGGATCTGTCGCAGAAACTCACAGATGCGCCGAGTGGGCTGGCGGCGCCTGCTGCGCGCGAGACTACTAGGGCGCCTGTGGCACTGGGCGAAGCGGTCGGTGGCGGTGGCGGGCCGCCGAAGCCGCCGGCTGGAGGGAGTGGTGGGGATGCGGGTGGGGGTGGCGCTGGGGGTGGCGCTGCTATGAGCGACGAGGACGCGTTACAGGCTCGATTGGACGCTTTGAGGCGAGGATAAGACTCGTATGTGGGACTTTCGCTTTGTATATATCACACCACGCTTGGATCTTCCTCAATCCGGAACAAGGATATATGTAAACTGCCTCCCCCAATCCATCCGATAGAGACAAACTCAAGCCATCAATACTAAACTCTCAAACCGCTGACAGCCCTCGCCTCGACCTCCGTCAACTTCCACGGTATCCCGCTCGAATTATAAAACTCGTCCACATCCTCCTCAGCATCTAGGTTCAAGATCGTTGCGATCTGCTGCAACCTTACGAACTTCTCTCTCGCGTCGCCGAATGCGGTTTGGCCGGCGAGGTAAGACGTGACGGCGCGCAGGTCGCGGTCGAAACGGATGGCGCCGAGCTCGGAGTAGCGCAGGGAGGCAACAGTTTTCTCCCAGGGTCGCATCAGGACGTCTAGGACGAGGCCGAAGAGGAGCCGGAAATTGGACTCGCTGAATGCGTCGCGGTAGGGTTCGAGGAGCGCGTCCCAGGCTTTGACGAAGCTGCGATAGTGATGGCATCAGATTCGGCCTTCGTGATGGGACAGCTTTCACTCACCGCTTGCGCACGACATCGGCGTACTCGGCCTGAGCATACGCCGTCTCGTCCAGAACATACGAGACGTCCTTGTACACATCCGGAATGAACGTCCTCAGCTTGGGCCTCAAAAGCTGATTAAACAGCTGTTCCACTCCCGCGCGTAAGGTCGACCTAAACTTTGGCACGAGTGTTCCCAGAGCTTGGAGCGCGTTGACGACGTCCGTACGTTCCTCGTCCAGGAAGTTCTGACCCAACGCTGGTGAAGCGAGTGTGTCTTTCACTAGACGCTCCATATGTCCGGCGCTTACGTCGAGATCGTTGAGTAGAGTGATGAACGTGCTGGCCGCTTCGCGTTCTCCTCTACCGCCACTTCCCGCGTTGCGGTATACTTCCTCCATCTTGCGCCTCAGTACACCAGAGTACTCTCTCTCCATCGCGTCTCTCAGTGCACTGGAAGTGCTTACAACAATGCTTGGTGAGCCAGTACTGAGTAGCCGCGCGAGGACGAGTTTGAGGATGTAGAACGTGTCGTCTGGGAGTGTTGTGGTGCTTGTTGATGGATCGGGTTGGGCGAGACGATGCGCTTTGTCGAGTGCGGAGCGGAGATACCAGATCTCGAGAGGGGTGTAGTACGTTTGGAGAAGGTTGGCGAATAGAGCGTTACAGGAGGACGTCTCCAGTGCGTGAAGCTCTGGGGGACGTTCGGGTGAGGCGGCAGCGGGCGAACCGGGGCGTGGCGTGGCGGTGCCGTCTGGTTCTGAGCCTGTTTCTGAGGTATCATCGTTCTGCGCAATTGTCAGCTTGGGATGAGTGAATAAAAGGCGTGGTTGTACTTACCCCCAGCCTGTCGTGTAAGAAACGACGGAAGAGATTCCAGCGACCGGCCATACCCGCCGCTTCCGTGATAACCTTGTCAATCTCGCGGGCATCGACTTCGTCTTCTGGTGCCGGTATAGGTGGCGCCGTTCCTCTCCTCCCGATGACTGGGGACACAGCTGTTGAGCCAAACGTTACGGAAGCGGTATCTGAGAGCTACATTCGCGTGAGCCATGTTCCCATGTATGGACGTATGAGGAAGTTGAATACCTTGCGCCTCATCTGCCGCTCCTCTTCCCAGCCCTCGATGAGACCCTTCGCGAGACGATCGCATTCTTGTAGTAGACGCGAGATGACGCTCGCCATTTTGCCGGCGCCGTAGTACTTCTCAACAATGGGCTGGTGTTGATCCACGATCATAGCTATACTCTCGAAGAGTGCAGTGAGAGCCGTGATGTAGTACAGCGGGCTTGAGGCTATTCATGTCAGTACATTCAGCCTGGATTCGAGTAAAGATGGCTCACTTTTGGCGGATGCGGGTGGTCGAACCTTGACGAGGTCGACGACGAAGGAAGCATATGCCTCGAGACCTTCCGCCTCCCATCCAATAGCGGGGAATAGCTTGAAGAAGCGTGTCGTCGCTGCCGCATCGCGCGCTTTGGTCGCTTCCGCAAATGATGCGCGGAAGACGGATAGTAGGTGCTCTCGGGCGTTCTGTAGCGTTTGGACTGGCGGCAAATGGCTTTCTGGGGTGGGCTACCCGGGGCCATCATCAGATGCAGTTGAGTGACACGGCGAAGAATAGACATACCACAGCAGTCGCGGCGAAGGCGCCTGAGATGACTTCGTCTGGTAGGGCCATAGCACGCGCGCAGTGGCGCGTCGCGGATTCCCAGTCGCGCGCGTCGATGGAAGCTTGCATCGCAGACAATGAGCTCTACAGATACAACCACATGTCAGCACGACACAACTTTATACATGGCATATCCTGACTTTGAGCTCCATGACCTGTCCCACGCGTTCACTGGCCTCGCGCACCCTCCGCATCTCCTCGTCCAGCACGCGTACGCGTCCACCAACGCGCTCGGCTGTACGGGCCGTTGCGCCGACCTTCCCTGACAGAGCACCAGCAGTTTCTCTCAGATCATCAAGAGCAGGAGCCAGAGCCTGCAGTCTACGCAAAGCATCGAGTATAGGATCCTGTCGGGCGAGCAAGTCCGACAGTGCACTCGAGACAGCGGATTCCTCGGATTCTATCAAGGACAACGAGGAGAGTATCTGTGGGAGTGTCGTCAGCGTTGAGGCCGCTGGACGTGTTGGCGGCGGTGATGTGGAAGGCGCATCGGGCGAGAGAGTGGGCGCCGCGGCCATGAGAGCTGCATCGAGAACGCCGGACGCGTCGCGGTGGACGCGCGCGGGTTGCTTCCCACCACCATGATCATACACGCCACTCGTTGGCCTTCATCATCTCTATCAATCTGCCCGCATTATGATGATCGCGACCTTCGCGGTGAAGTATGCGCCTTGTACGCGTCCCTATATGGGTAGGGTCGCTGTGGCGTATCATGCCCAAATCAGAACAAGGGCATCACCGAGTTCCCCCTTTCAATTCTCCTTCATATATCGTCTGGGTGTCGATCGGTGAAGACACCCGCGCCATGGTGCCCGGATATCCAGTCGTTCCCATATTCGCGTTTCTCTCATCCACACTCCTTCTTCTGGTCCTAATCACGAGTGCTGTGCGCCGGTCGTGGAACTTCGGGCTCACCGTGCTTTGCGTCTGCGTTTTCGTGGAGAACTTCTGCGGAGCGATTGAGACTGTTGTATGGAAGGATAACGCGGATATCAAGCTCTATGCGTTCTGCGACTTCAGTGAGTATCAGCGGATGCTATCTGGGGTAAGGATTCAAGTGCTGATGGCGAAACAGTCAGTCGTTGGCAGATCTTGACGTCTATCGTCAAGCCTGCATGTACGCTCGTGATCACACGCAAACTGCACCAGATTGCCTGCATGCAGAGTCCGCTCCAGACAGATAAGCAGGTAACCTGGGTTCAACTTACGAATGGTCACGCCCGGTGATTTACTGAGACTGCCGCTTAGAGACGATGCGATATATGGCTCAATGTGACGCTCTTGATCATACTTCCGGTCCTGGTGGCTGGACCGCTCTGTGAGACGATTCATCTGTCCGACCAGCTGGGATCCGAGCTGAATACGAACTAGACTACATCGTGCAAACGTACCGCTTCGTCATCATTGAAGGCTACGGCTGCACCTCCGGCGTCGACGCCTCATTCGCCTCCATCGTCCTCGTCCACAGCTGGCGCGCAATCTTCCCGCTCATCTCAATCGCAGTCTATTGCCGTACGTCCACCGTCCATACCATTCGGTCCTCATGAATGCATACTCATCACCAGTCTCGGCCTACAGCCCGCATTTTCTGGACATTCTACAAACATAACCAAACCGTCAACCGCTTCCTCACCACAAACGGCGAAGTCTCCCGCAGCCGTTTTCTCCGCGTCCTCTTTATCGGCTCACTCGACATCCTCATAACCCTTCCCCAAGGCCTCATAGCCATCATCGACATGACGCTCAATACGCTCGACAGCCACAAGACCTTTGACACGCCGCTGTTCTATCTGGGCTGGGAGATCGTGCATCGCAACTGGAGTCCGATTGGGGTATCGTACGCGGAGTTTGGGGAGGGGAGGGTGCAGAAGTTTACGGTGGAGTATGGGCAGTGGACGAGTATTGTGCTTGCGTGTGTGATCTTTGCGTTGTTTGGAGTAAATGGAACGGCGAGGGAGGGGTATTGGAAGGCCATTCGTGTCATTGGGGGAGCGTGCGGGTGGCATCTGAAGGATGCGACGAAGAAACGGGCGGTGTTGTTGCCGATATCTTTCAAGGCACGCACACAAGCGAGCGATTTTAGGTGCGTTTCTTGGAGATTGAGCAGGAGATTGTGATGCTGACAATCTGGTCCATGTTAGGATGCGATTCTCTGTGTTTGTCGATGTCGCAAGCGCTGTTAGGAGGGATGCCCGTGGTAGCATCGAAGCTGAACATCTCGCGCCACATCCCGACTACACCCAGCACAGCGTCGAAAGTGCTGCCGTGTCGACTTTGCCTTCGTTAGTTCAAGTTCCACTTGTGTAGTCGCGTAGACGCTGAACGCCACACAGGTACAGAGCGAGCTTTGATTCGGACAAGTCGACTGCAGCACCGAGCTATGATGGCCCGCTGGATTCGCATGGGACGAATGAGCCTTTACCGCCGATGTACGTCCTGTCTATTGCAGTCTCTGGGCGCTCTTTCTGAAGTTGCACGCTCGTAGGTATCGAAGTGATATCGAGATGCCGCCTTCAGCGTTCATTCCACCACGACGACAACGACAGTTGCCTTCGCTCCCTGGTCCTTGAGGCTGCCTGAGGTACTTCGTATCATCGTCCGGTTTCGCGAATGAGTACTCATGAGTCCTGTAACCCGCGACAACACGCCTCGTATAGATCGATCACGTCCCTCCGCTCCTTCTCTGACATTCTCTCTCATCCACATCTCCATCGGACATTTAACATCACCATCTAGACCATCAATGTAGCATAGCACACTTACCCCTTCACAACGCATACCTCCGTCTCTCTGCCTGGAGAATGTACACTTCTGTGCAAGCGCGTATTGCTGGCAAATTGCTGGCCTCTGGACTGGCAGCTAAACCGCGTCTCGACGAGGGTGCGGGTTCGATTCCGACGCTCCCCCTTTCGTCGTGAAGAAAGTCAATCGTGAACAGGCTCTTTATGGGTGCCCTGATTATCGATATTTCTGGGCTCCTGTGTGTTCAAAATTTCTGACTGGAGTAACGGACTGCTTGAGTGGAAGACATCTCGCTAAGTAATGAGGGTCAGAAGTGAGATTACCTTGCTCGCCTCGAGCAAGGTCCCCTACCCCCTGAAATGAAGCCAAGATCGTTCGTGAGAAAGTTGCACCCGTGGGAACTGAGCTCCTTGCTCTGTGCTCCGATGCCTCCGGAAAAGTTGAAATTCGCTACGAAAAAGAGAATACGTGGTCGTATCGTACAACAAATCACTGCGTTGCCTATCGTACATGCTTTGCCACCACGTGGTACCTGGACCATCAACAGCTCAATCCTCCGCGAGCTCAGAAATGTCTGCCAGCGCCGGCATGTCCGAGTAATCCTCTTCTTCCGGCCCCGCCCCCTCCTCTTCTTCTAGGCGGTCCCTTACCCGCCTGACGTGCGCATCCGCCCGTATGAACCGCTCGATAGCGAATACAACGTCCTCCAACGTAGCTGACCTCGGTGACGCGAGGAAAGGACGTGGCGGCGGTGACGCGTCGCACCAAGTCCTCATTGGATACGCGAGGTGGTTCTTGCGTGCGCTGTCGATATAAGTGATAATCGTGAATGCTTGATACGCCGCACACGCCGCCGCTCTCTCGCTCTCGCGCGACAGATTAGTGATTGACATTCGAGTACCAGCTACCGAACTCCGCGACAATGTGTCGTGAACGTGATCATAGTGTCAATGTGGCCGAACTGCTCATATTCATGGCGAACAACACCCCGGAACCCGTCGCAGGGAATGGTCGACTGAGGGTTCGCCTCGCGCGTAGAGCGCTATACCGCGCGGCACACAGCATGTACGCATCGGCGATGGCTACGTCACCGCTCGACGCGGAAGTCGACGGAGAGGTTTGAATGGTGGCAGGACTTGTCTGACGTACCGTACTACCTCGCAATGTCACTATTTTCACGCAAATGCATCTCGATAGTACAAACGGGCATGATTGAGTTGTAGAGCAAGGTATGCTCCGCGGAACGCGGACTTGTCGAGTTTTGTAAGTG
>UWZB01000066.1:14693-54501 GCA_900536885.1 Peniophora sp. CBMAI 1063
TCGACGCGGAAGTCGACGGAGTGTCGCAAGAATCCCAGATGGGTGATCGGTGGTGACCAGCGCAGATCAGCGCTGATAAGCAGTAATCAGCCGCCCGGGGGTGGTAAGCTCCACACAAGGATGATTCCCGGGAATCAGTGCTGCTCAGTGCTGCTCACCCGATGACCGGTGCCCAGTGCTGAGCAGTGCTGGGCAACGCCCATCACCGCTGTTGACAAAAAATCGAATTTATTGCTTATATACCTCGTACTTCAATTTTCTCCCTCGATATTCACGCAACAAGAGTATGGGCAAGATATAGATTATGGGTCTAAGACATATGTATGTACATGGATAACACAACAGAAGCGACGTAGTGTACAACAGATACCAGTACTGGTACAAAAGCGTACAAGAAAATGTGCATAGAAGGCGCGGCGGCGTACGTACAACACGAGCATGCAAGAAGACAAACGAGGAAATCGCACGTTGCTACAAGACCTCCGACTCCAACTCGATAGTTCAGAGACAAAGCAATCGTGGACTGGTAGTACCTGGGCCGGCGCGCACGGGCTGTAATACATGCTGAGCCCACAAGCCGCGCGATGTGCGGACTGCGAAGGGAGTGGGCGAATGGTGGTGCGAGCGCCCGCTGGCTTCACGCGAGGGGGCGGTCAGTGCGGAAGGGGGAACGATGTTGCAGAATGTACGAGGAGTAGCGTCAGACAAAAGGGAGCGTCCTGAGGGAGAGTATTACGACCGGTGTGCCATGGTGGTGGAAGGCGAGGGCGACTTGGTGGTTGAAGCGAGCGCGCGCGTCGTCTTATTCACCGTGTGGAGCGTGCACCAACTTGCTTCGCACGGCCATCCGACTCGCTCTCACTCGCCGCGTCGACAACAAATCGCCAACCCGTTAGCCCCTATATACACTACCTTTCTTGCCTCATATGTTCAACGCGGCTTAAAGGATGTCGCGTATAGCTATATCTCTGCCGAATGCGTCAGTGACGACGGGAGCATCGGGTTGCTTGGCGGGCGGTCATTGGCTTCCCGCTCGCCGACAGCGCAGTACAATCTGCCCTAGAAAAGGCCATACGTACTACTATGAGTACTGTATGTAGAACATGCAATATGCCGCAAACCATGCCTGAGTTACGACGGATATGACTGCGAGGTGAAATGTAACTATCGTGCGAGTTAGCTATTGTCAACGAGCATGCCAGGGTGGCTGCCCTGAGAAGCAGATATGCATTTTATATATTCTTTTTGGTTACTTGTGACCAATGAGTATCAGCGCTGCTCAGTGCTGGCCACCTTTCCGCACACGGGTGGTCATGGCTGATCACCGCTGATCCAGTCGTCAGCGGGTCGTCGGCGGTGCTCAGCCGAATGGGATTTTTGCGACAAGAGGTTTGAACGGTGGCAGGACTTGTCTGACGTACCGTACTACCTCGCAATGTCACTATTTTCACGCAAACGCATCTCGATAGTACAAACGGGCATGATTGAGTTGTAGAGCAAGGTATGCTCCGCGGAACGCGGACTTGTCGAGTTCGAACCAGAGAGCACATATATTGCAATTGGCACCTGGGCCGCAACTCCGAGGCGCGGTGACGCGACGCCGCACACCGTTTTGCGCCCTCGTCCCGAACTTTCATCATGGTGCAGACATCCCTACCTGCGAGATCTACTTGCTACCATAAAAAATATCGTGATCACATTCTACTCGTCTATGGCCTCCGTCGACCTGAAGAAACCGCCTCGTGGCACGGTCACACGAGTTGGATTGCCGACGGGTTTAGCAGTTGACGCGCGGCTGCTGAAGCGCTTGCACAACGGTCAATGACACGCCGGTTCTGTACAATCGTACCAACACTACTCCTCAACGTCTAGGCTGGCTAGACTGGCTCTGTCTGCGAGACGTCACGGCAACAGTCGCACACGCCTCTTGTGGGGTATAAAGCGGGCGCCTTATTCCCGATTAGGAACAACGGCAACGCTCAACAGCGTCTATAAGGATAGGAGTGGCACGATGTGCATCCCCATTCGACACGGCAGCGGTCATGCTAGCCGAGTATCCCGCCATCCCTATTCTCGGCTTCATCTCATCCACGCTCCTTCTTTTAGTCCTCTTAACGAGCATCGAGCGCCGATCGTGGAACTTCGGGCTCACTGTGCTCTCTTTCTGCATCTGCGTTGAGAACTTCTTCGGATCGATTGAAACTATCATTTGGAGGAACGATGCGGAGATTCGATATTACGGGTTCTGCGACTTCAGTGAGCTGTTCCTCTTGTGCGCATATTGAGGCGGAGTGTTGACGGTGGACAGTCTCGCACTGGCAGATGTTCACATCCGTTGTCAAGCCTGCCGCCACGCTCGTCATCACGCGCAGCTTGCACAACATCGCATGCATGCGGAGCTTGGAGAAGACGGCGCGACAGGTACGCCCCATTCCATGCTCTCAGTCCTCCATCTGACGAATGTAATAGAAACGATTCGAGGTTGCGTTCAACGTCCTACTGCTGATTGTGATACCAGCGTTGGTGGCTGGCCCCATATGTGAGGATTTGACTATAATGACTCTGGCACACTCAGCTGACGTGAAATAGACTATATTCATCAAGGGTACCGCTTCATAGTCTTCGAAGGATATGGCTGTACCAACACAATGAACTCGACCATCTTCGAACTGCTCACCGTTCAATCATGGCGCACTCTGTTTCCTCTATATTCCGTATGCGTCTACTGCCGTGCGTTCTCACACTCCTCCCATCCTACACGCATATACTTACGACACGGTACCAGCTCGCATACTCTGGACGTTTTGGAAGCAAAACCGCTCGGTCAACCGTTTTCTGGCGTCAAATGGGGAAGTCTCGCGCAGTCGCTTCCTGCGGGTCTTGGCCATTGGGAGTCTCGACATCGTTATCACTCTACCGCAGGGCATAGTCAATACCGTCAATACCGTCCTCGTCCTCTTGCAAGACCAAAAGGAGCATCTCTCAATATGGTACCCCGGCTGGAAGTTCGTGCACACAAATTGGGATCCCAAGCCTATAACCCTGGAGTACCTTTGGTCAACCGAGATTGGGTCGGTCAGGACTAGCGTCAACTACGACGTGTGGACGAGCCTCTTATTCGCTTTTGCCATCTTCGCGTTGTTCGGGCTGACCAAGGCGGCAAGAGAGTCGTACTGGCGCGTGACGTGTCGCGGTGCAAAGCTCTTTGGGTATGATCTGGCATCCCGAGCTAGCGAGCGTCCGATGCTCTCCTCCATAGTGTTTGGGCGACGCACTCGTAGGACGGAAACTAGCGGAGCAGGGTGAGCCTCGGCTACACCATCCCCTCTCATACCGCGCTCTCACACTGACTCATTCTCACTAGTACTCAGTTTACCATCTTCGTTGATGTTGCGAGTGCTGTGAGGAGGAATCCTCCGATCGGCGATGCTGAGGCTGGGCGTTCCGTGCCACATCATTCCCGAGCTAGCTTGGACGAGTCCGAGTATAGTGACACCGCCTCGACACTACCATCGTCAGTCACTCTTACTCTGTACGCTAGACCCAGCTGACTGAAATTCGTCAATAGATACAGGTCGAGTTATGACTCGAGCAAAACGCCCAGTCCATGCTACGAGCTTGTTACCCACAGGGACTTGACGTCTTCATTCAGCTCGTTAACACCCTCGTACGTCGTTCTTGTATTGATATCAAGATCATGGGCTCATTGTACGCTAGATATCATACTAGTCCAATTGAACCTCCCTCTCCTGTGCATCTTTCCCCCACACGCCCTTGATCGGACACCGCCATACCCACTACGTATGCCAAGATTCCCAGCATCATCCCGCACTTGTAGCCCTAGTAGAAAACTTCGTATTGTACTTTTATTCACAACCCATTATCATCTCTCCCTCGACACTATACTTCGCCGACACTCTAATCACACACACCTTGCCATACAAACTCCATTCTGGTTCACCCTTCAGCAGCAGCAATGCAGTACAACGGGGATGGTGGTAAGTATATTTCTTAGTGGAATCGGTGCAGATGCAGGCAATCGGATACAATGATGTTATATGCATAGTTAGGATAGTAAGCAAGAAAGCCATCACGCGCGGACGGACCAGACCGATTGGTCATCGATCAACAATGATTGAGTACGTTAGACAAACCATTCCACCAGCCTCCCTGTCTGGCCATCATCATCCAAGATGTATGCCGATTTATACGGGACGATTCTGAGCCCTTCGATAGCGTGTAAGTCCTCCAGCCGTTCGCGTACGATCGTCCCAACGTTGTGAAGATACTTGCTGCAGCTCGTGCGCTCCCAGTCTTCACGCTGGATGAACTCAAGTTCTTCCTTGATGTGAACGAGCACGGGGTTCACGGGATAACCGCGGCCGGCTCGAGACTGTAGCGCGCGTCGCAAGCGTAGAACGCCGGTCCCCGGTGATTGGGGCGACGTCGAGATCAAGTCCCATACGACGCAGCCCCCTATACTGATGGATTGCAGCGAGGGAAATAGCAGGCCGGAAGACGAGTCGCTTTGAGGCTCTAGTAGGGATGTGATGCTCGCCAACGTCACGCCCGATAGCGTAAGGTGCCGAAGCAGAGTGAACTGCGTGACATATTCCCTTTCGGCAAGACCGTGTCCATCGTGAGCAAGCGTTAGTGCTCTGGCGCCGGTCACGCAATGTGCAAGCTTCGATAGACTCTCGTGAGCAAGAATCAGGGAGAGATCGATGTCCATGGTTTCCACGTGGTCCTTGTTACCAGGGTCGCTTGACATGAGCCACGGATGGAAGTATAATGATGTAGTGTTGGTTCTTGAAACATACAAGCGCGATTGCCTGACTCCCTGTTGATCTCCAGTGATCGCCACAGTGTGGGCAGATGGAGCGTGAATACGATCAAATCCTATGCCTCTGCGGATATAGGACAAAGCCGATTCATCGGATGTTCCTCTGCTCAGAGAATCGAGGTATATCTTGGTATGGGTTGGGAGGCGGATGTGGGTCACGAAATGTGCCATCGTGGACGTGCAACCGCGTAGCCCAAAGTGCTCTAAGCTTCTCGAGAGGATAACCGGATCAAAATCGTTTGTCGTACAATGTTGACAATCTAGCGGGGGTTCCTCTTGACGATGATCGAATCCACAAGGCAACTCAAGGCGAAGAGTTTGAAGGTACGGTGCACGCTCGAGTGCAATGAGAATGGGCGAGTCGGAGCCCCGAGAGAGGAGGTTTCCTCTGAGATTCAGTCGAAGATATGTGATTCCCTTCCACATGGAAGGGTTTGTGGGAAGTTGATCATATCTCCAACACCAGTGCGAGAGCTTCAACGAGCGCAGGCGAGGCGCATTACCGTCAAAAAGCTGTATCGTCCCACCAGAGTCCAAGGTTTTGCGATCGTACGCCAAGTCGTCATCGCGTTCGACAGAACACTCCATCTCTTCTAGTCGCCCATATGCACGTAAGAGAATGCTAGATATGGTTTGGGTGTCGCACTTGATCTTGATGATGCGAATGCACCGAACGTGACTGGAAAGAAAATCCACAAAGAAAGGTGACTGTTCAATTTTCAATCCAAATTCGTTAACGGGCCGGTATGATGGACGAATATAACCGCACTGCTCTGCATCGATAGAGAGCGGTGCATCCCGGCATCGACGTAGCGTTTCCTCGAGGGCCTTGGAACCGAGGTGAACAGAAGGGCACGACCATAGACCGCAATCAGCTATGGCTACGGCGCGCCACCGCCCACACACATGGGTGATAGCTGCTATCCAGGCCAGTCGTTGGCAACGGTATTGGTCCACCTTCTGCCGGAGAGCAACCATATCGGCTAGCCTCTCTTTGCCAGATCTGTGGCTGCCAGCTTTGACGTCCGTAGGCCTTTTCCAGGGGGGAGGGATAGGCATGATGGTTTGTACGAGAGCAAATATGCGGCTGAGTACTTCGCCTGGCAATGAGGACGTATAATCAGGGTCATAGATAGTTGGCTTCTCGTCTGGTGGGGACGACATGGTGGACGGGAGTCAAAGCGCAACATCGACAACGCTGACTCTACACCCATCACCACGTGCAGCCGCCGCGCCGCCACGCGCGGCCTCCCGCGCGCCGACTGTCTGCTGCCTACCGTACCACGACCATCGATGTAGTATCTCATCGTGTCGCTCGAGACCTCTCTCATGATCAACGCAGCGCTTGATTCTAGCGTCGCTCTGTGCATCTTGGAGGACGATGTGCCAGAGAAACGTACGTGGTGACTACTCGCCTACAGTCCGACATTCCTTTCGCTCTGGGTCAAGAAATCCCTCTCGCCCATGCCTGTCGTATAGACTCTGTGACTGACTGCGACCATCGTATGCGCCCATGTGATAAGCTCCTCAGGGTCGCCTTGCCACATTGTACTCGATGGCCATAGCAGGAGCATGCGTGGTGCCTTATTCCCGATTGAGAACAAACACGACTCTTGTATGTGCGTATAAGTATGTAGGTGCTAGATTATATTTATAGCTATGACTAGTGGATGACCATGGTACCTGGTTATCCCATCATTCCTGTAACTGCTTTCGTTTCGTCCGCGCTTCTTCTCTTGGTTCTCATCAGTAGCGCCGAACGCCGATCATGGAACTTTGGGCTCACCGTGCTTTGCGTCTGCGTCTTCGTCGAGAACTTCTGTGGGGCTATCGAGACCGTCATGTGGAAGGATAACGCAGATGTGAAGCTGTATACGTTCTGTGACTTCAGTGAGTCCTGGTTTGCGGTCAGTCTGGATGCGCGAGTGCTGAGAGAGAATGCTAGTTAGCCGTTGGCAGATGTTCACAGGAGTCGTGAAGCCCGCGTGTACGCTGGTCATCACGCGCAAGCTTCACAAGGTCGCCTCTATGGAGGGCTTGAGATCGACGGACGGACAGGTGAGCAGGAAGTCGTAATCGGGTGTTTGGGTTCTGACCCAAGGTTCGCGCAGAAACGATTCGACTTGTGGTTCGATCTGACGATCCTGTTATTCATTCCTGCGATTATAGCTGGACCGATATGTAAGAGTCTAGGCTTGTAGTTGTGTACGCAACCTCTTCTGATACAGATCAGATTACGTCGTGCAAGGAGTCCGCTTCGTAGTCATCGAGGGCTACGGTTGCACGAACAACCTCGACGGGTCCTTCTTGGCTATCATACTGATTCAGCTATGCAGGCTGTTCTTCCCTCTGTACTCTATCTCAGTATACTGTCGTAAGCCCTTCTCACTTCGAAGCGTCTTCGATCTCTGATTGCGCATGAACAGCCCGCATCTTCTGGACATTCTACAAACACAACAAGAGCGTCAACCGCTTCCTCAACACAAACGGGCACGTCTCCCGCAGCCGCTTCTTCCGCGTCTTGGCCATCGGGAGCCTCGACATCTTCATCACGCTTCCTCAGGGCATACTCGTCACCGTCGACATGTGCATCAGTGTTGCGCTCGGTCCGCGAAAAGAAGGCTCGGGCTCAAGATGGTATGGCGGCTGGGAGGGCGTGCATAGCCGATGGGAGCCTTACTCGGTTTCCCTGCAAGAGCTATGGGCAAGCAGGTTCTCGACGTACACCGTCAATTATAGCGCGTGGACCAGCATCGTGCTGGCTTTTGCGTTGTTTGCGCTGTTTGGGCTTACGAAAGCGGCGAGGGCGTCTTATTGGCGGATCGTGTGCGCTATCGCACGGGTGACTGGATATGATCTGGCGCAACGGGTGACGGAACGGCCGATGCTTTCTTCTATGGCATTTGGTCGGCGCACGCAGAGAACGCAGACTGGCGGTATTGGGTGAGCTGATTGAGACCGCTGTCAAGGCTTCTGACTCTAATAGCTAATCTCTGGAACTCAGCACACAGGTCACGGTTATCGTCGACGTTGCGAGTGCCGTTCGGAGGGACGCAGAGGCTGGGCCTGTCCCGCTACAGCACCCACGAGCCAGCTGGGATGCGTCAGAGCATAGTGACGTCTCCACACTTCCATCGTGAGTGCCTACTAAGCGCAACGGACTGTTTGTCAAAAAGCTCAACTGACTTCATCGTCAGATACAGGACAAGCATTGACTCTCACAAGACACCAGCTCCTAGCTACGATGGCCACGAAAACGTCACGGCTTCCTCCGGGTCGTCGACCCCGACGTAAGTCGCATTCACGATTTGACTAGAGCAGATCTCATTGTCAACTAGGTACCACGCAAATCCTATTGATCCGTCTAGCCATGTATGAGCCCGAACATCCACACGATCTCTTCTACAGCCTCGTTCCATCCTCATTGTAGCCCTAGCCCAGTCCCGTCTCGTACATTCAACCCTACCCTTGTTCTTAGTAGCTTTGCCTTGCTGTATCGTCGCTATCATTTCTTGCTATCAATGTGCATCCGAAGTTCAGTCCGTACTTTCTCGCGATGGAGTCTGCTAGATGGTGGTCGAAGAGCAAAGCGCGATCAAGTGACCTTCGCGGCCGCGCCAGGCCCAGATCCGACGCGTCTTTCCTCCTTCCACCTCCTTCCTCACACCAACTCTCGCTCAATACTTCTACCACCTCCCCCTCACCCCCACCTCTACATAAGCTCATATTCATCTACCTCACTCTCAGAGATGTCTCAAGCAATCTACACCGACTTCGACGACACACCCACGAACCTGGCCAAACCGCGCACAGCAGCGACACTGACGCTGCGCGTGATCAAATCCTTCGAGTTCAGGACGGAGAAGTCCCTCGTTCTACATGATGTCAACCTTGAGACGGAGACGGTTGGAGGGTTGAAGGAGCGCGCAAGACAAGGTGCGTGAGGATTGATTGGGTGCTGAAGTGGGATGAAGGCTGATGGTTGGTCGGGATAGCGATTCAGACGCAGGCGGGGTGGAAGCCGTATAGGAATGCGACTCTCGGTATGCTGCTCCATAGGATCTCGCTTGTATATGTACTGATGCTACCATAGATACGTTGAAGCTATACACGAAAGCACACGGTGCCAAGGTACGCCTGCTCTCCATCTACATGGTTCGCTTTTGCTCAAACGCATGCGCAGACGACAAATCTTATCATAAACTTGGACCATGACGAGTGGATATTGGAAGACGACTCGAAGATCTTGGCTGACATCGGCTTTGGTATGTCTGGCTCCCGTATGCGGCACGTATCCGTAGCTGACTGAGTCGCAGAGAACGAGACGGAGGTCAGCTTCTTCAATCGCGAGCTGTACGAGGCGTTCAAGAAGAACCCGGAGGTTCGTAGCCTATGTGGTCGACGTCGTTTATCGCTCTCTGACTCCTTGTACAGACGAAGTGGTAGCCTTACGTCCCGCACGTACTGTTTGCGATCGGATGTCGGTTCATGTTTTCCTCGGGTTCCTTGAGTCTTGCTTCATCGATCTTCATTTTCCTCTTGCAGTCAATCTGGGTTTCCGCGGCTTTCTAGTACAATCGTCGATCTTGCTTTGTAACACTAATGTATCACCATCGCATAATGCGCGTCATTTCCTCCAAGAACTGAGATTCAGAAACGGCGATTATATTCTAAGACCGAAAGCCCGAAAGCGTGCGACGTGCAGGGGGTGTGTACAATGGCCGGGCAAGTAACAAAATACAACGCAAAGAAGAGCAACAACTCGCAAGCGTCCTCACATCATACAAACAGCAAGTGGTGATCTACAGTGACTACTGGTTCGCGCACTGCACGCGCGGCTCGCCCTCATCCTCGTCCATAGCCTCATCGTTGCCCATGGCCGCTGCGCGCTGCCTTGCGTCCATCTCGTGCATGTCGACGTCCTCGAGCAGCACGCCCTTGCCAAACGCCGGCAAGCCCTTTCGTGGGGGCAGGACTTGCTCGAGAAGACCGATCTTGGACGGGTCGATGCTCTCGGGCCATAGAATGTTGATCTTGATATAAAGATCGCCCGGTTCGTGGTGTCGTTGGGAGGGCATGCCTTGACCGGGAATGACCTTGATCGAGTCTGGACGGGTACTCAGTAAGCAGCGTATATAGATGCGAGTCAGGAGACACATACCCTGCTTGATCACTTCGCCGGGGTGAATGGTCACTACCAATGCGCGATCGTCGAGGTGCTTGATCGCGAACTGGCCGCCGCCAAGCGCAGTCAAAAGGTCGATCTCCACATCCGTCTCGAGATTCGTGCGTTGACGGCGGAACTTCTCGTGTGGCTTCTCCTCGATGACAATGACGACGTCTCCTGGCTCGACACCAGGCGCCTGATCGCTCTCTCCAGCAAAAGTGATAGTCTGGCCGTTCTGCATGCCACGATCGATATGGACCTCGAGGAACTTCTTCTCCGAGACGGTCTTGCGTCCCGAACAGTTCTTGCACTGGTCTTTGCGATTGATGATCTCGCCCAAGCCCGAACAGTCCTCGCACGCCATCTGCATCTGCTGGATCATCGGGCCCATCTGCCTGAGCTGGATGCGCACGCCGCGGCCATGGCACGTCGTGCACTGCTTGACGGCGCCCTCCTTGCCACCGCGGCCGTCACACTTGGGGCAGAGCACGTTGCGGGTGAGAGCGAGTTTGGTCGTCTTGCCCTTGTAGAGGTCCTCGAGCGAGACGTGGATGCGGTGTACGAGGTCCTTCGTCTTGCGCGGCCCGCGCTCCCGCCCGCCGCCACCGAAGAAGCCGCCGCCGCCGCCGCCGAATAGTTGCGAGAAGAGGTCCTGTGGAGATGGGAAACGTGGTGTGAGGCGGTGCGCTTGCGTGTACAGGAATAAGCGCCCGAGTACGCACCTGGGGGTCCATGCCGCCCATGCCACCGCTCTCTGACAAGCCAGCCTCGCCCCGCTGGTCGTAGATCCTCCGCTTGTCCGCGTCCGACAGGATCTGGTATCTATCTGGCAGTTAGTATATCATTGTTTGGCGTGATAAATATACGCACGCATGGGTGACCTCCTTGAAAAGCTCGGGGTCACCACCCTTGTCTGGATGTAAACGCAAGGCTCTGGTGATCAGTCAGCAGGGTAGATCGTGATAGACAACGGTGGCGAGAGCGCACTTTTGCCTGTATGCCTTTTTCAGCTCGCTCTCTGAGGCTGTCTCGGGAACGCCGAGCAGATCGTAGAATTTCCTATACGCCACGCGCGTATAAAGTTCAGAAACCCGCGATCATCTCGCACGGCATTTTGTTGTGCATACCTCTCCTTGACCATAGTGTAGTTTTATCGAGCAAGGGCGTGAGAGGGAGTATGAAGAGAATGTAAGAGGAAGGGAGAGATGATCGTGAAAGAGCAGGAGGAGGTGTGGCTGCCTAAGAGCGGTGGCGAGGCGCGGTAAGCGGATGCTCGAAGTCTGAAGAAGGCGATCGAACGGAGAACGTCGTGGAATCTTTCCACGCGCGTCGGCGTCTAAGTGTGTCATTCCGATGTACTCGCATCACACATAGTCGTACAGCTACAGCAGTTCGAGTAGAGAGACAAGTACAGGTACATCTGTGATCGTGCTACTATTTGCTCACGTCCGGATACACGTCAAACCGCCGCTGCGTCGTCACGGGAATACCGGCGCGCGCAGACTTGAACACTTCGGGATCTGGGCGCAGAGAAAGTTCGTCAATGGCTTCGTCATACCCGGCCAGGAAACTCTCTTACCGATCCTTGCTTTGATAATGGACTCGTTCTCATCTGCCTCTGTCAAGATCGTACCCCTACGGCGACATCGATGAACAAGCGTATCAGTGTGGGATGGAGGAGACATACATAGGGTCGACGATCATCGAGTGGCCCCAGGCGTGGTAGCCGGCGCTCAGATCTCGTGCGGGACTGCACATTCCGAAAAAGATCTGATTGTCGACGGCTCGTCCGCGTTGGAGGAGCTCCCAGTGTAATGGACCGGTGGTCGTGTTGAAGGCGCCGGGGTAGATGCATACTTGAGCACCTACGCAAGCTCTCAGTACATGCGTTCTTCCCAAGAAGACAGAGAGTGCTGTACCTTGACGCGCAGCAATCATAGTGAGTTCGGGGAACCGCACGTCGTAGCAGATGCCCAGGCCGATACGAGCAAACTCTGGATCAGGTATTAGTACGGCGACTGTGCCCCATCATAGGCATGCATACCTGTATCGAAGTAGTTGGTCTCTTTGCCACCAGTAAGCGTTTCACTCTCCTAGGGAGGTGTGAGCTTCGAAATGTCTCGTTGTAGCTCTTCAACGCGCCTTGAAGGTGATCTTTCCCGGGATGTCGATGTCGAATAGGTGTACCTTGCGGTGTATCCTCACGAGCTCGCCTGAGAAGATTTAGTATCCTATCCGCACTCTTAACTGTCTCGCATACCTTGAGGCGAATAAACCATTGCAGTATTATACAGGTTATCCGACGCGTCGCGTTCCGGGATCGAGCCTGTCAACCACATACCGCGTCAGTCACGCGAGCGCGTCAACTTTCCGCACAGCGCACCGCCGAGCAGCCATACACCAGCAGCCTTCGCCGCCTCACTGAGCACGCGCACGCTCTCGCTCTTCGTCTTGGACGTGTCGTACCCGGCGCCAGTGAAGCCGATCTCTTCGGCGTATTGAGGGAAGTGCTGCGCGCCGTAGGGAGAGTTGAAGCATTCCTGTCATTGCGTTGAGCACAATATACGATGGGCTGGATAGTGCAGTTGCATACGGGTAGAACGATCAAATCAGGCTTGCCCTCCGCACCACTTCCCTCTCCCTTAGCCGCCCGCGCAATCATATCCTTCGCATGAGCCAAGTTGGCGCTCTTGTCGGCGCCGATCTGTCCGAGCTGGATCATGGACAAAGTGAAGGATTTCAACTCTGGAGCAGATGTAGTAGACATGGTTCTGGATAGCTTAGCAGTGGAGAGGAGAGATGAGCGAAGGAGGGAGAACATGGAGGGTGGGAGAGTGGGTGGCGAGAGCGGAAGGAGATTCGGACACGTGCGCATCCGAAGTCCGATGCAGGTTGCGGATGACCACCATGGTGTCCGGCTTAGGCTACATACAAGATTGCTGTACGCATACTCTACCTCAACTCTCTGAACGACTTGCGCTGTGCGCTGTGAACGTATTGGACCCGTTCTCTCATGCCCGGCCGTGCAAGAAGTTATGCGGAAGACCGCGACTTCCGAACGTCCCCATCTGTGTTCGTACGGACATGGCTCAAACGTAGGCCAAGGAACTAGGGCGCTTCTCCGTGGACGGAATGAGCGCTCGGCGGGGTACGATGGAGGCCAGGGACAGTCATGGGTTCCCATCGCTCTCCCAACCTCGGAAGCCAGCTGCCAGCCTTACGAACCGAAGGCCCTCTAAACCTCTTTGCCTCTATACTGCCTCCTTCCGTCTATTCGGACCGTCGTCTGAAGGCACGACACTCACCCACTCTGCTAATTCTAGCTCTACAGCAGGGCGCGTTCACTTCGCTCATGCTTAAATCCATTTACAGCCGCACCCTGCACGTCGCACGGCTATACCAGTCTCTCCGACGTTTTCCCGCTCCCCCGTGCGCATATAAACGGCACGAGCTCGCACGAGTCAGCCCTCTCGATTTGATATCTACCACGGCTGCCTTGGACTTGCTTGAGGGACGTCGCAAATATGGCGCAGTACAGCAATCAGCAAATGGACCGCTCGTTTCTCGAGGCGGATATTCCCGAGATTGTCAGCAAGCTCAAGGCGGACGAGCGCGCGCTCTTGCTCGCGGGCGTCAACTGGTGGAACACGCTTGCGATCCCTCGGCTCAATGTTCCTGGTGTGCGCATGAGTGATGGACCAAATGTACGTCGCCTGTCCACGCAATGAGAGTAGTAGCCAGTGAGCTGACGATGAGCTGTGGCGCAGGGTGTACGCGGCTCGTCTCACTTCCAGGCCACGCCCGCACAATGTCTTCCCGTACGCATCCTTCTCACGTTACCCCTGCTGACCTCGATACTCACTGAACTATAGTGCGCGACCTCCCTAGCAGCAACCTTCGACCCCGACATGATCCACCAAGCCGGCGAGTTCCTCGCCGAAGAAACCAAGATCAAGTCCTCCGTCATCCTCCTCGCTCCGACGTGCAACATCCAGCGCAACCCGCTCGGCGGACGCGCGTTCGAGTCGTTCTCGGAGGACCCGCATTTGTCGGGCACTATGGTGGCGGCGTATGTGAATGGGTTGCAGTCGCGTGGGGTTGCTGCTACGATAAAGCACTTTGTCGGTACGAAGACTACTTTTCACCAGGATGAAGGGAAGATTGATCAATCATTCGTCTCAGGCAATGATCAAGAAGACGAGCGCACGGCAGCAGATTCAGTCGTGTCAATGCGCGCATTACGCGAGATATACCTTTACCCGTACGTCCCTTAGCCCAAACCCCTCACTTCCACTTCATCGCTGACGGGTACAATGCATGATTATAGCTTCATGCTCGCACAAAAGCTCGCGAAGCCCTGGGCATTCATGACCTCATACGGCCGGCTCGACAACGTGCACGTCTCCGAGAACCCGGCGATCTTACAAGATATACTACGGAACGAATGGGGGCTGCCGGACGATGCTATTATTATGAGCGACTGGTACGGGACGTATGGAACGGCCGAAGCTCTCGTCGCTGGCCTCGACCTTGAGATGCCGGGCCCGCCACGCTGGCGCACGCCGATCCTCGTCTACCACAGCCTCTCATGCCAAAAAGTCCTCCCGTCGCACCTCAATGCACGCGCGGAGACGATGCTGCGGTTCGTGCAGAAGATGGCGCGCATCAGTCCAGACGTCGTATATGGCGATGGGGTGGAGAGGTCGCGCGATTCGCCTGAGCTCAGGGCGTTCGCGAGGAAGGTGGCGGGGGAGGGCATCGTGTTATTGAAGAATGATAAGGAGGCATTGCCGTTGGACGGGAAGGCGAAGAGGGTGCTTGTTGTAGGGCCTAATGCGAAGGCGAGGGTGTACAGCGGTGGAGGAAGCGCACAGCTTAAGCCGACGTATGTCGTTACGCCGTACGAGGGGATCGTCGCGGCCGCACCGGAGGGTGTTGAGATTCAATACACATTGGGATGTTACGCGCACAAGTACCTTCCCCAGCTCGAACAGAACATGCGCACGGCGAACGGCGAGAAGGGATGGGTCGTAACGTTCTTCAGCCACGATGAGAACGGGGAGAAGGATAAGGACTTGGGCAGCTACGTTCTCGATGATACGCGCGTCAAGGTCAACGACTTCTTGCCGAAGGGCATCACGCCGACGTGGAGTTTGGAGATCAAGGGCAAGCTCACGACTGAGGAGTCTGGGCCGTTCGAGTTGGGAGTGGCGGTTGCGGGGAGGGCGAAGTTGTTCGTTGATGGGAGGTTGACGGTTGATAACTGGACGCAGCAGAGGCCGGGCGATTTCTTCTACGGGTGAGCTATCTTGAAACACTCTCGATCTACCGATACTGATGGTACGTCAGGCAGGGAACTGTGGAGGAGAAGGCGGTCATCGATGTTGAGGCAGGCAAACCTTTGGACATCCACGTCGAGTACACGAACACGCCCTCGCCCGATCTGGCCCAGACAGACGTCTCTCAACCCGGTCTCATGCTCGGTGTCGTGAGTCATCCTATACCGTTCCTTGTTTCGTTCACGCTGATCACAACTCTGCCTTATACAGCGTCTAGGAGGCGCGATGAAGATCGACGCGCAACAAGCCATAGAAGATGCCGTCAAAGCGGCTTCTCAAGCAGACGCCGTCGTCGTCGTCGCGGGCTTGTCACCTGAATGGGAGAGCGAAGGATACGATCGTTCTTCGCTCAAGCTTCCCGGGCTGCAGGATGAGCTGATCAGTAGGATCGCGAGGGCCAATAGTCGTACAGTCGTTGC
This sequence comes from Peniophora sp. CBMAI 1063, assembly GCA_900536885.1. Classification (NCBI taxonomy): domain Eukaryota; kingdom Fungi; phylum Basidiomycota; class Agaricomycetes; order Russulales; family Peniophoraceae; genus Peniophora; species Peniophora sp. CBMAI 1063. Next base: position 30,462 of record UWZB01000066.1, read on the forward strand.
GGTGCAATGCGTAAGTCTTCGACAACTGACTCTGCCGTGGAGCTCGTTCTAAATCGATCTCCATACGTAGGGATCGGCAACGTCAATGCCATGGGTCCACGACGTAGCAGCTATAGTGCAAGCATGGTACCAAGGCAATGAACTGGGCAACGCGCTTGCGGACGTGCTCTTCGGCAAGATCAACCCTTCTGGAAAACTTCCTATCAGCTTCCCCGTCACTGAGGCGGACATCCCGTCGTGGCCGAATGTGCGGAGTGAGAATGGGAAGATACATTATCGTGAGGACTTGTTCGTTGGGTATAAGGGGTATCAGGTGAAGGGCGTTGCACCTTTATTCCCGTTCGGGTGCGTGTTCTTCTTGGGTCTCATGTATGTAGGCGCTGATGACACCATAGGCATGGGTTATCGTATACCACCTTCACCATCTCCGACCTCAAGATCTCCGAACCAACACTTACAGACGACGACCTCTCAGTCTCAGTCTCTGCAACCGTCAAGAACACCGGCTCCCTCCTTGGCTCAGAAGTAGTCCAAGTCTACATCTCTCTACCCGACGTCGGCGTCACCACGCCCAGACTCCTACTGCGCGGCTTTGCTAAAGTGCGCGATCTGAAGCCCGGAGAGTCGAGGGTGGCTGTTGTGAGGCTTGAGAGGTTGGCGTGTGCGTTTTGGGAGGAGAAGAGGGGACGTTGGGAGGCGAGGAAGGGAACGTATGGGGTGCATGTTGGGAGGAGTAGTTATGAGTTGCCGTTGGAGGGGGAGTTTGAGCTGAAGCGGACGCTCGTGTGGACCGGAGTGTAATGATACGATATAGTATAACACGTCTTAGGCGCAATGTATATATAACTCTGATTCATACATGGCCTATTCAAAAGAGGGAAAAAGTGAACCTCACGTATATGTAGAAGACCCTTTCGTGATTTGAACACGAGACCCTGCGATCTGCAATCGCATGCTCTAACCACTGAGCTAAAGAGTCCGGTATCAACGTTTGACAATGGCCAAATACAATCAAGAGCTCAGTATCAATCTTAGTACTAAGTACCTGTAAACAAGAAGGAAAATATGCCATCACTCCTCTCCCACCCAAAATACAAGCAGACTCCTCCCGACAGCCGCAGCAACCCTCGGGCCGCGCCCACTCGCAACATCCACACTTCTCCTCTCTTCACCATCTGCCATATCTGCATCCGCGCGCATCTACAAGCAAGCGCCAGTCAGCACTCTCATCGTTAAAACACACAAACAGTGCCCTCACCTCATCGACAAAATCAAAGTCTGCCACCCGTAAAGGCGCGCGTCCGAGCGTGAGCACAGCAGGTGCAGCGCCGGGGAACGCAGCGCTATGTATATGCAGCTCCGCGGGTGTACGCAGCGGTACGAGTGCGATGAATGGTATCGCGCCACTCGCGAACCGGATCCTCCTCACACCGCCTTTACACCCCTCGCCCACCCAGACCGGTCTTCCGCCCTTCAGCTCCCTCACATCCCACACCGCAAAGCTCCCGCCATACGCCGCGGTAATGAGGTCCATGTTGTCGCGCGCCCAGGCTGCGCTGCCGCCGGCGGAGTGGGCGTCGGGGGACGCGAGGGCGCGGGGGTGTGTTAGGGAGAGGGTGGCGCGGCGGGAGAGGATGGTGTCGGTTGCGCCGCGTTCGGAGCGCCAGTCGAGGAGGTAGAGGGTCCCGCGGGCGTCGGATATTAGGAGGTCTTTGTCTGAGCGGGGGTGTGCTGAGAGAGATGTGAGGGGGTGTGGGAAGGGTATGGCTGCCGTATCTTCGTTAGCATACATGCTTGCTGAGAGTATGGGGTGGACGTACGGTAGGCTGTAGGCTGTTTACGCATTGGGCCGGGCGAAGGCGAGGTAGAGAACGTAGACGGTATATCCAGTTGCGGACTCAGATCCCAGATAATAAGCATATGATCCGCGCTCGCACTCGCAACATAGCTTCCAGCACCTCCACAGAAAGTCAAAGCAGATATAGCCGCATGGTGACCCGTCAATCCACCCCCAAAGTCGAAAATCGACTCTTCAGAGCCTTCTTTAGACAGGACGTGCAGCCCAAAGTCGCTTGTGGCGCATACGAGCTCAAGTATAGGTTCGGAGGATACAGAAGGCGAGACAGTGCGGGGTGAGAAGGCGATGGCGCAGACTTGTGCGCCGAGGTGGAATGTGGCGAGACGGTTGAGGTGGTTGGGTGTAGCTTGGATCACGTAGACAGCGTCTGAGGTGCCGACTGCGAGTATATCCAGCGCATCGGCATTGTGCGCGGCCTCTACTACGAGTATAGCAGATGGTAACTCTTCACGTAGATCCATGTATAAGTAGGCTGTGGGTCGAGACAGAGGCAAGACGCGTCTGGACCAAGATGGACCAACGTTCGAACCGAAACTCACGCGCGACGTCACGCGAATCAGGATCCTCGCGCTACGCTCATGGCCGGCAAGTTGCCCAACCCTCTCCTCTTCGTCGCAGTCGCCGCAGCCGCTACTACCACCTTCTACTTCACCTCCCGCCGCCGCGCACAGACGACGCCCGCTTCTTCGCGCCCGCGACAGTCTGATCATCCCCTCGTCCCGCCCCGCCACGCAGACGAACTTGACCCTCCGCCCACACCTAGACGTATCTGATCAGTATGGCCCCGACTATCATCGACAAGTTTAAGCACGCGCTGCATTTGGATAAGAAGGAGCACAAGGAGCACAAAGAAGAGAAGAAAGAGGAGGCTAAGGAGGTTAAGAAGGAGGAGGCCAAGAAGGAGGCGCCCGCTGCTGCTGCTGCTGCGCCCGAGCTCGCCACCGAAGCGCCCAAGTTCAAGCGCGAGGATGTCACTGTCGTGTTTGTACTCGGCGGGCCCGGTGCAGGTAATGCCCGTCCATTACATATTTTTGTATTCCTATGCTAAATGACATGCAGGCAAGGGTACCCAATGCGCCTTCCTGGTCCAAGACTTCGGCTTCTGCCATCTCTCGGCCGGCGACCTCCTCCGCGCCGAACAAGACCGCGCCGGATCCGAATACGGCGAGCTCATCAAGAATTGCATTCGCGAGGGCTCCATCGTGCCCATGGAAGTCACCGTCGCATTGCTCTCCAACGCCATGACCGATGCCCTCTCTTCTCGCTCCGGCACCTCCGGCTGGGAGAACGGCAAAGGCCGCTTCTTGATCGACGGGTTCCCGAGGAAGATGGACCAGGCGGAGAAGTTCGAGCAGAGCGTTTGCGAGAGCAGTTTGACGCTGTTCTATGAGACGACGGAGGAGGTTATGCAGCAGAGGTTGTTGAAGCGCGGCGAGACGAGTGGACGGGCGGACGATAATATTGAGAGCATCAAGAAGCGGTTTATCACGTACCGGGACCAGACTATGCCCGTCATTGAGCACTACGAGAAGATCGGCAAGGTCGCGAAGGTACGGCCTTCGTGTGCTTCTTCAGCCTCGGTACCTTATGCTAATGTTTGTCTGTCAAGATCGACTCGTCTGTCACCGTCGACGAGGTGCACGAAGCGTCCAAGATTGCCGTCGGCAAGCTTTTCGAGACGTCGTCCACCGCTGCCGCTACAGAGGCTCCCAAGCCACCCGCTGCAGAGCCCGAGGCGCCTGCCGTTGCAGCTCCTCCGGAGCACCCCGCGGTTGAAACGGCCGAGGCCGAGGCCCCAGTCGAAGGAGCGAACTTCAAGCCTACAATCTAATGACTCTCTGTCTAGTAATGGACTTGGTATCTTGCGGATGGCCTACGTTAGACTCACTACTGAACTCCAAATGAAGGACCTCTTCTCTTCATCCTCTATGAGTGATTCTTGACACACAAGCGGTGAAGCAGCATGGACTTATCTGGTAGGTAATATGGTACATGTAACAAGTCACGACATGCGAGGATAGCCGAACCCTCAGCCCATCAAGAACTTCTGAAATACTCATCCGGGAACCTCACGCACTTAACCAAACTCCCGTCCCGCGCTTTCTCCATCTTCCCGTCCCGCTCAAGCCTGCCAGCCGTCTCACAGATCTCATGATACAACACCGTCCCCCACACCATCCCCACCCAACTCTCCTCACACATCCTCTTCTCAAACGTCATCCCGAAACCTGGACCATGCCTGAGCAAAGCATCAACGATCCACCGCTTGCACGACCACTGATACCTCCTCATCGGGTTCGTGGAGACCGAGAACGGCATGACGGGGAGCCTGTCCAGTGCATTGTGCACGTGCGCAAGCGTCACGGACTCGTGCGCGCAGGGCGGGAACACGAGCAGACCGCTGAAGTTGGGGCCCATGAGCCCGGCGCGAGTTTCATAGTATGATCGTTTCCAGCCGTTCAGAATGGGGCCGAAGGCGACGTTGCGCCACGCGTCGTCGTCCGGCTCGTCTTCGTCCGTCTGCTCTATTCCGAAGCATCGGATGGGCTCGGAGAGCGATGGGATGCCGTTGTCGGTCGCGAGGAGGACCCAGTGGCTAGGGCGGTAAAGTGCGATGAAGAACTGGACGGGCATCTGGTGTTCCTCGTCAAGATGTTAGAGCTGGGAGACTGTAGGTATGGCAAATTCTGTTGTAGTTCACGGATGCACTGGCCTATCCGAGGACAGTGCGAGGTCTCGATAATGGTCTCAGCGCCTGTCACAGTGGTTGGTGAAGGATCGTGGATGGTGTGCTTCGTCTGAGAGGCAGGCTGGTGGCTCTATATGCTCCGATTGTCTAAAGGATACAAAGGGGAACACGCGCCAGTATGCAAGGGCAGTAATGTACAATGGATGCCATAGTATAAGTTGAATAAAGAGAACAAAGCCCCGAGTTGGTGTTCCGAGGATATAATTGGCTAATCCCGCACAGTTTTACACTGATCTCTTGCTGATGTCCCACAACTCACCACTGTAATTTCTAATATTAGAGATCTGCTATCTAGCTCTGTGCCGTAGTCAGCAGTGTTAGTGAATGATCAGAACGGGTCATCAGCGCAGAGAGCCGAGCAAGAAAATATATTAATTGCTTATGGACAAGCTGGGGATTGAACCCAGGGCTTCTCGCAAGCTTAGAATGCAAAGCGAACACGCTACCACTGCGTCACTTGCCCATGTATTTATGTGGGTAAAGGTTGCCTATGTCTAATATTTATTTCTCCTATCATTGTGCGACGTAAATGAGAGCAATATTGACATATACATTGGGCTCATCAGATACAATCACTCATCATGCTTCTCGCCCAGTATCTAGTTTAAATTATATGCAAGTCCTTAATTTGGTCTACCAAACGAAGGCTGATTCAATACTCGATGCGTAGGTAATCAGGCCGAACTTGAAGAAGACTCCACGCGAAGTGTGTGCGCGGCATCGAAGAGGTGCGGAGCGAGCGCGGAAGTGAAGGATGGATGTGTGGTATCCCTCGAGCCCTTTTCGGCATACCAGGTGACTTGGATTGATACAGGCTCGGGGTTGGCCGTTTCGAGCACGTAGAGTATCTCTAGTGAGGCTTCAACTGACGGCGTATCGCCATCCTGAGGCTGACATATGTCGATACGGGAGGCGGGATGGGACATCGCGGTTGCAGGCACAGTTGAGAGATGGTCCGACAGGGCATCGAACGCGGTAGACCAGTTGGTCGGATACCGTACGAAGGGTTTGCCCCAGTGCGGGGGTCGGTTCGATATATTGATCGAGCAAGTCAGAGGCAGCGATAGCAAGCCTAGTGCTATCAGGCCGTCCTCAAAAGGGCCATCGCAGGTCATCTGCCTTAGATGGCGTAGAGGCACGCTGTGCGTGCGTTGGACGGTCTGCCGATGCAATGACGTGCCGGTCAGGCGATCGCGCTCGCGGGCGATGAACACCTCCAAAAGTGGCATGGCTTTGAGTATCTCAATCAAATCATCCACATCTGTTCCCAACGAGCCCCTGACGATCTCGAAATGCGTGAGGGATGACGACAGAAACGGCCGGCGGCCAGGCCTCAGACTGGCACAAGAGACAACGATATGTGTCAAGAAAGGAGGGGTCTTATCCAAAAACAGGGTGGGTAACGTCGTGACCTCGGGTTCGAACCTCCATTGATACATGATAAGCTCTCTCATTGTCGCGAAATCGTGGTACCTGAGCAACGTCAATATCGCTGAGATGCTGCTGGACCGAAAGGTAGCCCGTTTCCGTGCTAGCGGGCGTGTACCGTAAGGGTGGTCACCGACAGTCACCGACTCGACTCTCGAAGTATGCTCGGCCAATAGGGCGAGATTTGACTTCAGGGAGTCTACGTGGTATTCGACGTCGATGTGGAGGCGTAAAAGCGCGCCCTGCGAGCGACGTAATCCTTCGGTCAGCCAGCGCGAGTTGGCGCACGGGATCCAGCGCCAGCATCGTGGATAGGACATCACGACCTCCCGCCACAATTTGCACGTATGCGAGAGTGCAAAGGCGGGGTACGACTCTTCATCGAAGTGGGAGCCATGGAACACCGGGGCTGGCAACTCCTCCACGACGTGACCCAGAAGCTCGTTCGGCAGTTTGAGGACGGGGCAATCTTCGTTGAGCGCTCCAGTTCGCTCATTCACGTCCTTTGACTGTGTCATCGCGAGATAGTATGGAAGAGGGACAGGGCAGCGACGAGCGCTGGTGGCGGTTCAGGATCAGGATGCGGCGGCGCGCCCACGCCGCATTTTAGCGCCGCTTGCTTCTCTTTCTCATCGGGCCCTACATAGCACTGCGCGCTCTCTCTAGTCCGCCGATACCACCGCAAAAGCAGCCTTTATTGCCCTCGCGATGCTTTCCGTTTTCAGCTTCTTTGCTTCGAAGGCGACTGACGCAGTCCTTGCGAACATATACGGACATCTATAACAGCTACTTGATGGACGTGTTTGAGTGTGTACATGGTGCATTGATAGGCAGTAAGTAGGGATGTCCGGCCTGACTTCTCACGGCTGAGCATCCAAAGATGCATGCATCTCGGAATAGTGCTTGGTGTAGACCCGGATAAGATAGAGCTTTGGTAGCTCACTCTTCGTTGTTCTCGCACTCGACAACGAGACCTGCCGACGCGCGCAGGAGAGCAAGTTCCTCCAGAGGAACGCCAGCGCACTCTTCAAAGCGCAAAGTTTCCAAAGCTACTCCATCGCGCTGCAAGGCCGCGATTCGACCTCGGACTTCAGGCTCGCTACTGAAGTCGAATCGGCTCAGGGTGAGAAGTCGTAAGTCTGGCAGTGTCTCGCGCAGCGAGTGGTCGGGTATGTCAAGTTTCGAGAGTAGTGTGCCAGCATCACCGGCCAATTTCAACGCCCTGATAGCTGACATTTCGGTCAGACTTGACCATAGATCGTCCGCTGGGTTCGTATAGTCGGGGTTCGCAAACTCGACACGGAGTGTGTGCGTGGCACCAAAGAGATGCGGAGCGAGGTGGGTTCGGAGAGTGGAGGTGTAGAATGAACGTGCATCATCCTCATCCTTGGCGTATAGCCTGATTCTGAATGATACAATTTCGGCATTGGAGGACTCTGGAACATAGTGCATGCTCAAGGCAGCCTCGTTCGGGGACGTGTCACCCTCGAGACGCCGGTACATGAGCTCAATATGCGAAGCCGAATGAGACATCGCGGCGGCAGGAACGGCCGAAAGATGGGCTGACAGAATGTCAAGCGCCACGGACCAGTCTGTCTTGCGATTCCACCGAAACTCATATGGGTTCCAATTCGCGATGCTCGCCGAGCAACGCGTTGAAAGCGCGAGCAGGTTGAGAATGGCAAGTCCGCCTTCAAAAGCACCTTCGCATCTCAGTTGTCGCAAGTAAGGGAGAGGTATGCTGTGAGGATGATGGGTGGTCGTCTCCAAGAGACGTGCGTCGGATAGCCAGACCCGATGATGAGCGATGAACACCTCCAACCGCGGTACGGATTTGAAGAATTCAGCAATATCGTTTAACGACCTTCCCGGAGATCCCCTGGCCATTTCAAAATGCGTGAGCGGCGACTGTAGAAACGCTTGCCCAGGTCTAAGATTTGTATCGGAGATGAAAACATGCTCCAGAAGGGGAGTTGTATTGTCCAAGAAAATGGGGGGTAGATCTATTATATGGCGACGGTTCTTCCATTGCGCCAGAATGAGCTCCCGCATAGCGGGGAACTCGTTATCTCTCAAAAATCTCAATAGCACTCCGGTGGTACTGAAAGTCTCCCATTCGAAAGGCGGAGGCCCGCCGTGACGATCGCCCATGATAACGGCTTCGATCCTCGAAGCCTGCTCTGACAATCCGGTCAAGTCTGGCGCCGGAGAGTTCCAAGAGTAGTTGAGATCAAAGTGGACGCGCAGGAGTGCGCCCTCTGAGCGACGAAGCCCTTCGGCGAGCCAGTGGGAATTGGTGCACGGGATCCAGCGCCAGCATCGCGGGTAAGCCATCACGATACACCGCCACAATCTGCACGTGTGCGAAAGCGCAAAGGCTGGGTATGATGCTCCATTGAAGCGCCGGCCATGAAACACAGGAGCTGGCAGCGCCTCGACTATATGGACGAGCAACTCATTCGGTAGCTGAAAGACAGGGCAATCTTCGTTGGGAGCCGGGGCTTGCTGAGGTAAGCCCACGTCTATCGTATGCTCCATCATCATAGAGCGTAAGGTACCGCAGGGAGGGAGACTAGACGACAACGTCGTGGTGGTGGTGGTGGTGGTGGTGGTCTGCTCAAGATGCGTGTGCGGCGAACGATCATCGATCAAAGCGCGAGTGCCGCAGCCGTGCGAGCGGCCGACGCACGACGGCAAATCAGTTGCCTCTCCCCACCATTGGTCATGGAGTGCCCTCATGCACCCTGTACGCCTACAGTCTAGGAATTGGAGGTCGGGTGGCTCATAGAGCGCTTACTCTCTGCGTGATTGGGCTTGGTACGCTCACCAGAAGGGTTCTTCTAGTCCAGACCCAACCGGCGGTCGTTGGGTTGCAATATGTACTACGTACTGGCGCTTATTCCTAAAGATGATAGCCCAGCGCTTAAAGGGCTTGATACTTTACGCAATCGTGATATACATGAAGTGCAGCACATTGTAAACACCAGACAAGCACTGCACATTCAAGACCAAGTGTTCATCCTCAAGTCTTCGAAGCTAGTCACGAGCTCGCGAACGCGTTGGTAACCTCTCCCATTGGCCTCTATCACAGCATCCTCATACGACCCCCTAATCGTATGCACGTACTCCGGTTCCTCAGAGCGCTCCCACGTCGACACAACCGAATCCGACTCCGCCAACTTGAAAGAAAACGGCGGCGGATCATCATCGAACCTCGCCTCCCGATTCTCCAGCCACTCGCAAAGCATATCCCAAGCCTCCTCATTCACCTCCCGATCGTATCGTTTCTGACTCGGGAACGCCGCGCAGGGGAAGTTCACAAGCACTACTTCCTCCACCTGGCCTGCCAGAAAGCCTGCGCGTGAATTGATGGGCATTTGTTTCAGGAGCGACCAGCTCAGCGTACGTTGGCGTGCACGCAGTTTCCAGTTCACGAAGCCGCCGATGAGAAATGCCATGTATCGATGGAGGAACCAGTCTTCCATCTCGTAATTCACCACGAAGGGCATATCGGTGAAATCGAATCGATTGAGCGCAAGGTTGGATAGGTTGTCATCTACAGCTCTGCTCGCTCGAGGGTAGAAGTCCCGAGCGAGACCGGGATCTTCGGGGGCAGAGCCTAGCCGGTCTCTACTATGGGCAAGCGGTCTGCCCGACATATAATCGTCCAGCATTTGACGTGTCCCGACCGGGAGCCTGAGCGTAAAGGCCGGTCCTCTTGCGCTATCTGTCATCTCGAGCGATGATTCCAAGTCGAGACCGTTGAGCGTGTCGCGCTCCCCCGAGGACCAGACTTGCAGCATGAGATCGAATGAGGGGGTCATCCCGAGTCTGAAACTGTCGTATTCTGCTGAGACGATGCGAAGATGTACTGCATCCAACAGTAAGGGGTCCATATCGTCCGAGCCATCGAGGTAGTCTGTGTCGACGAAAATCTGGGCACCCGACGGTATGTTCATCCTTTGCAATAGATCCCCGAGCGCTAGTGACTTCCCCCCAAGATGCAGCGTGTGCAAGTGGGGAAGGTCTGCATGTAGTTTGAAGGCAGAGGGCAGATCATCAGCGAGCAGCTGAGGCATATCCTTGATGACGACGTGTTCTAAACGCGGCGAGCGCTGGAAGAAGGCGATGAACTCGCGAGTAGGAAACGTCCCCGGGAGAGCTTCATCCGGTTCTGGCTCTTCGTAAGCGTATACGTCTCGGCAAAGACGATAGTCTGGGTTATCCATGTCCACCCGCAAATAGCGTAGAGCGGACGCGTCAAAGGGTATGAGCACATTGTTCATGTAGAGATCGCGCAGACAAGGAGCACTGATGAGTTCAGCCCACCCATCAGACCCAGAATCATCCCATATCCTGGCCGTCTGCAGCCTCGGGAACGTCTGCGCGCGACGAAACAGCTCTCTCCAGTCGGTGAACTCGTCATGCACGAGCGAACGCACTCTCCCAACATATACTTCGATCAGCGATAGCTGGTAGTCGGTCAGAACACGACTCGTGCCAGCCTGATCTTCGCGGCATCCGCTGAAACTGAGATCAGCGGCCATGCCGGCGCGTTCCAATACGAGATTCGTTATGCGCTCGGAGGGGAAAGCGCCGACGCAATCTGCCCATAGTTCGACGACGTGCAGGGCGACCTCGCGCCAGAGATGGCAGACGCCGGTCACTTGTGGGTACCAGCCCTGCGGGCGAGCCATAGAGGGCGAATCTAGTTGGGACAGCGCGATGAACACGGCGCAGAGGAGCTCGTTCGAGAGACTGCGGTTGATTGGCGCTCGAGCGTTGTGCTCTCTCGCGGCGCGAATAGCGCCGTTCATCGGCCGCAGCAGACTATGCGAGCCGTCAAGCTCCTCCTGAATTGCAGCGCACTAAAAGAGCGTCACCTTGAAGCCGGGTGCAAGCGCGATGGTCGTGTCAGACGAAAGATGAATGGGGGTAGCGGTGATCTGCACTCTCGTGCTTCTACGAGAGAATCGGGATAAGATCATTACCGACTCTAACACGGCTCAATACTGATTTCGCCCCCTGTTACAGTCAAAGAGAGTATATGATTGGTACTATCATCGCTGTGAAGTAATTCTGGGTCTCAAGGCTACACAAGGCGGGAAACGAGGAAGGTGATGGTTCCGGTCAAGGCGCGCGACCGGCGCGCGTGCCACCGATGTTGAACTTGCCGCGGCCTTGACGCGCTCACGCCACTTGCCTCTTCCTTCCACCCACACATCCTACCATATCTCTCTCCGCCTGCCCCTCCCATCTTTTTTATATCTCAACCCAGCTGCCATGGAACAACAACGCGAAGAATACCCGCCGCGCGTATCCGTCGACACCCTCTCCGACTGGCGCCAGATCAAGACGAACGTCTCTGAGTTCGCTATGTCCATCCTGGAGTCAAGGCTGGGTGACGACGCGGATGAGAAGACGGTGAGGGAGATGAGGGCTGCGATACAGGATGTACGTGGTACTCTCTGACTCCTCAACCGCGGTGGTTGATGTGGAGTATATAGTTTCTGGATGGTAGCTACTCGCTCGCTGAGAAGAATATCCGTGCGAACGGGCATAATCTCGACGAGCTGGACCCTTCCAAAGAAGGTATGTTCCTTTGCTGCCTGTACATAACACACTATTTTGACTCTACTACTACACAGACGACGAGCCTTTTGACGAAGCGCTCGACAAGAAGATCTGGGCTCTGCACACAGAGCGTATCACCCGCGACCTCGACCTCGCGAAGAAGCGGCGCGCACGGCCGCGTGAGATTGAAGGGATGGTTTCTGACATGTTGAGGCAGCGGAGGGTGGCCGCTGAGAAGGACCATGATCTTGACGAGGAAGATGATTGGGTCCCCGAGGACAACGCACTCGACGGTACCTCTTCTCATCCTTTATTGCCGCCAACCATCAAGACTGATTTCATCACGTTCAGAACGCTCGCTCAAAGAAGCCGCAAAATCCATCTCCAAATCCTCCGCCCTAGCCGAAGAGCTCCAAACCTCCGTTGCCAAAGAGCGCGAACGAATGGAGCGCGCGCTCTCGGTCGAGAAAGACCTAAAATCGCGCAAGAAATGATATACAGCACAATACAACAACCCTACAACACGGATACAGCCTATGCGCCCCTGCCCCGTCCGCGGTAACCACGGTCTCCGCCGCCGCGTCCGCCGCCTCTTGAGAAGCCCCCACCGCGACCGCCTCCACCGCGACCCCGATCTCCGCCGAATCCACCGCGGCCTCCACCGCGAGAGAAACCGCCACGGCTGCCTCCACGGCCACCACCGAAGCCGCCGCGACCGCCTGGTGCGCCGCGGCCGCGTGCACCACCTGCGCCGCCGCGTCCGCGCTTTTCTGTAGAGAATATGAGAAGGGGTCAAAGATACGCGATAGTCGCCACTCACTAACACCTGTAGAATCGTGTTAGCTTTGTACCATACACGTATAGATTTGTAAGACGTACCGCCCACAACCTTCGGCTTCGGCAAAAACCTCTCGATAGGCAACAGCTTGTCCCCGCCGATATAGACCTTGTCGCCCTTCTTGAAGCTGCTCGCGACCATGCCCTCGCCCATCTTGACGGAGAAGTAGACCTCGTTGATGGGGCCGAGGATCTCGTCCACCTTTCCGATGACGGATTTGTTTTGGAGGTAGATGGGCGCGTTGAAGTAGGGGACTTTGTCGGGCATTAGGGATGTGCAGAGCATTTCGTCTTCGACGGCGTGCACGAAGGTGCCCATCTCTGTGAGGACTGTCAGAGTGTGTCCTGTGTGGGAAAGAAATGTGCGCACCGAGGACGGTATCGGGAGGGCCGAAGTCCTGTCTTTGGAATCCTCCACGACCTGTATAGGTTTAGCACCATGCGACCAGTAAAATTCAAAGCAGCCGTACCTCCCCCGCGTCCACCAAACCCTCCTCCCCTTCCTCCTCCACGTCCTCCACGTCCTCCTCCGTATGACATTATTTCAAGACCTCTGCGCGATTGATGGGGGTGCGTTGAGAGGTGCACGGGCCCGAGGCGCGTGTTTTAGAGCGGAAGAGCGGGGAGAGCGTAAAAAGCAAGTCGCGAGTTGCCGATTTCGCGTCGAGCGCGTGCGGGCGCGCGCCACGCCCGGTAACTTCGCGTTGCTGTATATCACAAGCGAACCATGATGGGCATCTCATTACACCTTGTACTTGGACCACCACTTGGGCTGTTTAGACGCCGTACCGGGTAGAGATTGGCACTGGGCTGGGTCTGCTATGGTCAACGCGTTGACTTCGGTGTCGTTCAAGTCGTCCGAGGAGCTCGCGCAACCTGATACAGTGCTCGTTGGGAAAGAGCTATGGGATAGATTGCGGAGTACGGACAGTGAACTGGATGCGGGTAGAGTCGCTGTGTCCATCTCGCCTCTGAGTTCGGCTTGGGCTGCTGCTTCGCGGCCTCCGGCGTCTCCTCTGTTGTCTGTGGTATGCTGGGCCAGACTCGGAGAGGTGCGTCACTGCGCGCACATAGCACGAGTATATGACTCTGATGCTGTACGATACAGGAAGAAGGGCTCGTAGTCCCGTCCGAATGGCTCAAACGCCACGACCGCGTCTTCAGCTCACTCTCCTCCCTCTCTTCCACAAACGGACCCTCGCACACCCTGACACCCGTCACCCTCATCACGCTCAAGGAAGTCATAGTACAAGCGCACACAACGTCCGCATATACAGCCGCAACACCCGACACCGACGCGTTCGAAGAGTGGCTATGCCGCGATGAAAGGGTGTTGAGGCAGCAGTCTAGCTACGCTGTACCCGCGCCCGAACTTGCAGGGTCGGCAGCTACGCAGGATGATGCGGTGTTTAAGTACCGCATCCTCATGACGGACCCCGTCTTGCAAGGCGTCGCGCGATACGGCTCAACATCATTCGTCCTTCTCCCTCCTCCACGCGAAGAACCCCTCGCGAACGGAAGCGCCAACGGCCACGCCGAGCCTCTACCATCTGGATTATCGACACCTAGCACCGAAGAATTGTCTGCGGAAGGAGACTTTGAGATTGACGAGAACTTCTTGTCGAGCTCGTTGCTTGAAGCGCCATTATCCGGCCAGGTTGACGGAGTTGGGGGTGCTGCGTCGCCGAGGGTGGTCGGGTTTGAGGTCGAACCGCTGAGGGCGCCTATAGCGTTTGAGGAGGATGGACATACGGTATACATCAGGACTGTTGATCTGTCGAGGTTGGGGCTGTTGGATGCGGATTGGGTGAGCTGGTGCTTGAGTTTGATCGCGGCTGAGACTAATGCACCGTGACAGGCGATCTTGCGGGCAGAGTCGTCCTCCTCCGGCCGTGTAGTCTCTGTTCGCGCGTGCGACGATGTTGCGCCTGTAGTGTACGTGCCAAGCCGCATCCAGTTATATACGCACAAGTCTAATGCGCGTTTTACAGCGGAACCCTCCGCGCATCCCCAATCCTCCTCCACAACCTCCTCAAACACCCCTCCCGCCCTCCAAAAGTCTACCTCCAACCCCTCCCTTCAAGCCTGCGCACGCGCACCCTCCCCACCGCGCAATCAGTGACCATCGCGCGCGTCGCGTCGAAAGTGTCTGTCAACAAACTGTACCAGCCGCTCGTACTGGATGCGTTGAAGGCGCACTTCAGTTCCGGGAGGAGATTGGTGCGGCAGGGAGATTTGATTGTGGTTAGGGTGGATCTGCAGAGGGCGCATTTGTTGAGTGCGTTGCCGGATGGCGAACACTTGAACAGCGCAGCAGGGTATGTGCAATCTACCCCATCCGAACAGCACACTCTTGATCTCACCCTACACACAGGTCCAGTGCTAATTCGAACGCGGAAGAACTGGTCTACTTCGCCGTCACGAACGTAGACTGCCGCTCGCAGCTGAACGGACACGCGAACGGATACTCGGAGTTGAGCGTTGGGTACGGGTCCGGAGAGCTGGGGTGTTGGGTGGATGTTCAGGAGACGAGGATGGTGCAGACTGGCGTTGAACATGCGAGGGTGCCGGATGCTGCTGCGTACATGGGTCAGTGTAGCTCCGAGCACTCTTCATCAGTGGCCTCTTGCTGAAGTAGAGGGCAGGACTTAACATTGCTCGCAGTGGCGAAGGCGGAGCGCGGAACAACGCGCTCGCGTATGTGCAAATGTATGCGCTCGCATCGGCTGCGTTGGTCAAGAATGCGCTGTCGTACGACTTACCCGTGTCGTTCCTGTTGAAGGGAGCGAGGGGGATAGGGAAGGCGACGACGGTTTTGGAGATCGCGAGGCGGCTGGGGCTTCATCCGTACGAGGTTCGGCTGCTGATTCTGTTCTGGAGGAGTGTGCGAGGTACTGATGAGGGCGTGCTAGCTCAACTGCTATGATCTGCTAGGTGATACGGATGCGAAGACGGAGGGCATACTCCGCGCGCGGTTCGAGCAGGTCGCGTCGTGTTCACCGTGCGCGCTTATCCTGAGGAATCTGGATGCGTTTGCGCAGAGTACGCAGGCACCGGAACCGGGAAATGGTACGCATCCTTCGTCGTTATGTCTACGCCTGATACTGAAGTACATGCAGAACCTGCCATCGTGAACGTCCTGAAGGACTTGTTAGCCGACTTTGCCGGGTCTTGGCGACTTTCGGGATACCCTATCCTCGTCTTTGGGACCACTGCGGAACACGGACGTGTACCGTCGGGATTGTTGAACTGCTTCAAGCATGAAGTGGAGTTCAACGTGAGGATCTCGTCTTCTATATTGTCAAGGCTCTTTGCTAATAGTTGTACTTCGTAGGCTCCTGACGAGAATGAGCGCGCGGCCATCTTGTCTTCGTTGCTCGCGACGAGGACTCTGGCGCCAGATGTGTCCATTCCAGATTTGGCGAGGAAGACGGCCGCTTTCGTCGCTGGCGACCTTGTATCGCTGATTAACCGCACAGACATGGCCGCTATAGCCCGAGCAAGCACCTCAACGTGCGTTCCCTACCCTCCATACTCCACTGTCATCCTCCTTCTGACACGACCTTTAGCGATGCTATCCACACACCCACTTCCATCTTCTCCGCCGGCCTCGCACTCACCCAATCCGACTTCGACCTCGCGCTCGACTCTGCCCGCTCAGCCTACAGCGCGAACATCGGCGCACCCAAGATCCCGAACGTATCATGGGACGACGTCGGTGGTCTCGGATCCGTGAAGGCGGATATACTCGATACGATCCAGCTCCCCCTTGAGCGCCCTGATCTGTTCGCGAGCGATCTCAAGAAACGGTCGGGTATCTTACTATACGGCCCGCCCGGCACCGGCAAGACGTTACTCGCCAAAGCCGTTGCGACGAGCTTCAGTCTGAACTTCTTCAGCGTCAAAGGACCCGAGCTCTTGAACATGTACATCGGCGAGAGCGAGGCGAACGTGCGGCGCGTGTTCCAGAGAGCGCGGGACGCGCGGCCGTGTGTGGTGTTCTTCGACGAGCTGGACAGTGTTGCGCCGAAGAGGGGCGCGCATGGGGATTCGGGGGGTGTGATGGATAGGATCGTGTCCCAGTTGTTGGCGGAGCTTGATGGGATTGCGTCGGGGAAGGGCGGGGATGTGTTTGTTATTGGGGCTACCAATAGGCCGGATCTGTTGGATCCTGCGCTATTACGGCCTGGGCGGTATGTGCGATGCCTGTTGGCGCAGAATAGCATGCTGATAGAATGCTCCAGGTTCGATCGTATGCTGTACCTCGGCGTCAGCGATACCCACCTCGCACAACTCCGCATCCTCCAAGCCCTCACACGGCGCTTCAAACTCTCGCCCACACTCGACCTGTCCCAAGTAGCCGAGCGCTGCCCCTTCAACTTCACAGGCGCAGACTTCTACGCTCTATGCACCGACGCTCTCCTCAAAGCCATGACGCGCACCGCCGGCCAAGTCGATGCCAAACTCGCAAAGATCAACGCGAGCGGAGAGGCGATACCGGGCCATCCGTTCCCGCTTACACCGCAGTACTTTTTGAGTGAGATGGCGGGGCCTGAGGATGTTGAGGTGCAGGTATCGCAGGAGGACTTCGACGCGGCGCTTGATGAGTTGCAGCCGAGTGTGTCGGCGGCTGAGATGGCGCATTATGCGAAGATCCAGGAGAGGTTTTCGCGCAAGCCTGATGAGAGGCGGGATGGCGATGATGAAGAGGAGAGGTAGGAAGAGATGGGGTATCATATAGGGTGTCGCTATTCTCCGCTGTTTATTAAGCAAGCATTTCTACATACATCGTTCGTCAATCTGAGCACGGAAGCGTTCGCGGAGTCGGAGCTAACAATACAAGAGTCAAAGTATAGTATATGGGTCTCGCACAAGCATATCCTTCCTGTCCTGTCATAGCAGCGCACGAGTATAGGGTGTCTAGAACCATGAGGATGGGTTGAACCCGACGCGGCCGAGGATGTCGCGCAGTCCGTCTGTGACGGTGGAAAGCGTGGTGCTCGAGGAGCGCAGCTTGACGGGAGTACCGGCAAATGTGTGCTCGTAGGCCACTTTGCCGTCGATGTGTACGTCGAGCTTCAACGTCGGGCTTTGTGCATTGGTCGTGTCAACTTCAAACGTCGCCCTGTATCGGCCGTCAGCATAAGGGTCAATCACTATGGTGAACATTACACACCACTTGTGATTCCCATTCGGCAAGTACTTTTCGACCTTCTCCGCAGGAATTTCAATCTCAACCTCCTCCGTCTTAACCTCACCCTTCACATCACTCGGCACCTCAAACGTGCTGGTCCTTCTCACCGTCCACTCGCTCTCGCTCTTCAACGTGTGAATCAGGGGGATATAGAACATGTTCAGCGGGCTCGTGCTGATCTCATAGACCGTGTGTAGGGTCGGGTTTTCGGGGTTGAACGCGATTTGAGCAAACTCGTGGCGGTCGCCGGAGATGATGAATACGTTGGGAACGGTGTGCAGGACTTCGAGCAGCGCGGCCTTCTCGTTCGCATACGCTGCCCATGAGTCGATCTGTGCGTCCACCCTCCAAAGACTCGTAAACGGGCAACTTGACACGATGAACTTGAAAGTTGCGGTCTGATTTGCCTTTGCGAGCCATTCGTGTAAGGAAGCGAGCTGCGCGTCGCCGAGCATGCTTCGTTCTTCGATCGGTACGTCCGCGCCTGAGCGGTAGCGGCGGGTGTCGAGGACGAAGTAGGCGATGTCGCCGTAGCGGAAGTCGTAGTACTGCGTGCCGGGCACGCGAGGATCGGGGTTGGCGTTTGAAGCGTAGATGCCGAATGCGTCGGAGGCTGGGGGGTAGGGCCAGGAATCGTTCTCCTTTCCAGCGTAGTTGTCGAAGATCTCGTGGTCGTCGTAGGCATGGAAGATGGCTGCGTTAGAATTGTTAGTGATTCTGATCCTGCGCAAGGGTAGGGTGGAGAGGACGTACGGAGCTGCTCGTAGACTTTGCGGAAGCTGGGGCTTTGGTAGTTGCGCCTGTATAGGCGACGGTAGGCCTCGAGGCTGGCGCCGAAGTAATACGGCACATCCGCGTAGATGAAGTCGCCGAGGAAGATCAAGAACTCGTTGCGCGGGGGCTCGATGAACTCCTCAACGACGTCCTCGGTCAGACCTTGGCCCCCAACGACCGGCAGATAGTCGCTATGCTCGTCGAGAACAGACTCAGCAGAAGCATCCTCGGGAGACGGCTCTTCAGCGGGCTTCTGCGCGCCGGCGAAGGGTGATGCGTAGCCGGGGACGGCAGTGGGTTTCTTGGGTGTGCCGGCGAGGTATACGGCCATGTAGTCGAATCCCTTGATGGTGCGACCTTGGAAAGGGACGTAGGGGAAGTTGGGTGTAACACAGGAGGTAGCCAAGAAGCGGAAGTGAGAGCCGCCGGGGATTCTGGGGTCTGGGAAGGTGCGGAAGCGGAGGGGTGTCGCGGGGTAGTCGAGTAGGGTCTTGTTCGTGTCGGCGAGAGCGTCTGAAGATACGTGAGCATTATCGCATACTTCAATATATCATGCACACTGACATTCATATTGGGTGTTAGGCCATAGACCGCGAATCTGTGCGGTGCCGGTCCAGTCGGCGTCATCCGTCAATTCGAGTTTAGGTCCGCTCTGCCATGGAGCAACGCTAGGAGCGCCCGAAAGCGTCGTCTCCGGCACCTTCCTCCATAACAACTGCAAGGAAGACTCCGTCGCGTTGGAGGTCGTATTCGGGAAACGCACGACGATCTTGGCCGAATCAGGCGAGACGGCACCGATGCGGGAGAAGATCACGTCGTGTGCGGGGTCGAGCACGGGTTGGAGCACCATGTGTACACCGGCGAGTAGCAGCAGAGTGTTGATCCCAAAGTTAACCTTTTTCGTGAGGGGTGTCGCGGAGAAGGATAATAGGAGATTCCAAAACAAGTCGGGTTCCTGTTTGGGCTGTGGCGATGTGAGCACACACATACACGGCTGGAAGGAGCGCGACATACTGCAGGTGCAGGCGTGCTGCCATTTGCCTTGACGACCTCCTTCTTCTCCTCGACTTTCTTCTCTTCTTTCGGGGGAACAGGTGGCGCGGTCGAGATAAACAGCGCTGGTAAGGCATACAGGACATAAAGCGCAGGCAGCAGGAATTTGCAAAACGTCGCGGGAATCTGTTCGTCATGCAATGAGCTTGTGAACTCGGGCAATGACTACTCCCAGGACATACCACTCGTAAGAAGACATAGCTGATGAGCCTGAACAGTGTCGAGGACGCCGCAGAGGCGTACAGGGCCACGGCCATGATGGTTGCTGGAGAAAGAGTCTAACTTCTTGACGTCACTCGCTATTGGCCACTAGGGAGCCGCGTGATAAATAAGCGTGATGCCTGATGTTCGAATGGATTCGTATAGGCGCGAGATACAAGTGCTTGAAGGTCAATCACAGCGCGCCCCAGAGGCCAGATAGAGACATGATGTGGTCGTCATAGGTAGTCTACAGTACTTCACAGGGCGTGTGATAGTTGGAGGTTGGCCTGTGACCGTGTTTCTCCGAAGCGCGCGCGACGCGCCTGCACCTTCACTTGAACCTCCGCCATGGGCGCGTCACAATCTCGGACAGAGGAGCCAGACGAGAAGGTCTTCTACAATGAAGTACCTATTCAGGTGCGTATCACCATATATGATTCCTAACCTATATTAAATAAGCATATAGATTTCCGGGGAGCTCGTCAGCAAACTGGCAGACAAGTCCGAGTCCTCCGATGTCCCACCCGCGCGCCAGTCATTACTAGACAGCGCAGTGCGCGCACGCATTGATGCGGACGTTGCCCGACTAAAAGAGGAGGAGGAGACTGTCCAGCGCGAGATTGAGGCTGCACTCGAGCGCGAGAACCTGGACCGTGAGCGTTCGATGGCCGGCGCGTCGGACGAGCCGGGTGCGGGCGACGTCAAGAGCTCGGCTGTGTTGATGGAGGATTTGGAGGAGATTAGGCAGAAGGTGGAGCGGTACAACAACAGGAGAGAGCTGGCGGAGCATCCCGAGCTTAAGGCTAAGAGTGAGGCCGTCGTCGAGTGCTACACGTGCGTTCTGCGAGTAATTCGCGCTGAATAGTACCTGACCTGTTATGCAGGTCACATCCAAGGACGACGCTCGATTGCTGGAGGGAAGTTGAGGAGTTCCACTCTGCCGTTGCAGACGTCGAGCATGTGCGTCGAATATTATTACTGTCCTACCGACATGAACTGACATCTCACCCCAGAAATACGTCGCCTCTTTGCGGTAGCAGCCTTCACACCTATTATATTCCACTTCTGCCTAGACATCCACCCACTACAGCTACATCTTTCAGTCAATGTGCGACACGAGAGTCCCAACCAAAACCAAAGGCAACAAATGAGTAAGTAAGTACATCCGAGCCGCAAGACAAGCAAGATGCAACAATTAGAATGGTTCGTCAGAACAACATGAAGAGTCCAATAAACAGCCCAATAATGAGTTTTGGTAATGGTGTGGCGTGATAAGTGTCCGTCAAGCATGAGAGGCGTAACGATCGTCGATCATGCAAGTCATAGTCCAGTGTCCAATCACCTCTCCTCCGCGTTCTCCCTCTCATCGACAGAGTACAACGATCCAATGCTGAACGCACTGAGCCGGTTCACATCCAGCTGCTGCCTAAGCGCCCACAATACCCCACGCTCCCTCTGCCGTCTCGGCTCTCCGCTCTGTGTCGAATACGCCGAATCCGAACTGACCGCGCTAGGCATATGCCGTATCTGCCGTCCGTTCCCACCAGCAGTCTCCACGGCCACAGTCGAGCTCGTTCTCGACATTTGAGGTGCTGAAGAGTCTTCCCATGTCTCGTTCGACGGCACCTTCTCGGTGATCGCCTCGGGCCGCGCGACTTTGGGTCGAGGCATGATGACGGGCCCAGAGGATGGCAGGACTGACGTACCCCATGGTGTACGTGGGACGCGAGAGAGGAAGTGGCGTTGCGGCGAAGGTGGTTCGGGTGACGATGCGAGCGTAGGCAGAGGCGGGCTAGGCAATGCCTTCTCGTACTCCGAATCCATACCGGGCGCAGGGGAAGCAGAGCGCAAAGGTTCCTTCTCGCTCTTCTCGCTCAGCACGCTTTGTTGGTCGAGAGACGGCGTGCCCGCGAACCGGATCTTACGTTTGTGTCGGGATCGCTTTGGTGGAGGGCTCATGTACCGCTCGTTGGCGGGGACGAGATACGCTCCTGCGTTACGTCGCGTATTCTCGCGTACAGCAAGGAGCTCGCGCTATACGGCCAATTCACATTGAGATCCAGATCGTCTATGACGCTGCAAAAAGTGCCGACGAGACACGCACCATCTCTTTCCGCGCTTTAGCCTGTCGGCGGTGAATGCATCTGCCCCACCACGTCCACGCAAGCACGACCGCCAAAGCAAGAGCAACACCAGCAGCCGCACCACCTACGATAGCAGAGATCGGTACGGGCGTGTCATGCGTCGCTTTTGAGCTGCTTGACGGAGTAGCAGTTGGCCCTTCGAAGATCGTCTCCGTGACAAACTGCACGCGAACGGGCGTGGGAGGCTGCTGCTCGGAGTCTGGAAGTGCCACCATTCTTTGATTTGATTCGTATCGTAAGATCGTAAGGAAGAGGGCGTAAGGAAGAAGAGAGGGGATGTGGCGCAGATGAAAGGGGAGGAAAGCCCGAAGGGAGGGGAGAGCCCAAAGCACGCCGAGCGCCTCGCTTTTGAAGGGACGATCACCTTCAGGGTCTACACAAGAGCAATCTTTTTGAATGAAAGGACCAGGATCAGGACCGGGTCTATCGTGTGTGGCCGTGGCCGTGGCCGTTGACGTCGGTCGGCATGAGGCATGAGGCTAGCGCGCACGAAAAGGGCGTGTATACCGGCCGTACAGTGCATACAGACCTTCTTTCACTCCAGTCAGACAGTCAGCGGTTCCCATGAACACAGCGCCGTGCCTCTTTACGGGTGCATTGCGAAGTCGAAGGAGGATCTGGGCACGTATTCGGGCTACGCGGCGCGCAAGATTTACCTTGTTTGTTACCTTCCTTTCCCTGCGATGGGTGGGATAATCACAGAATCAAACCTCGTGTGCGGCGCGCGAGGCTCGTGTGGCTTGAATCCGCTTTGACGCCCCCGTCAAGCCCCGGAACGAGGTCGAGAGTGTTCTATGACGGGGAGCGCTCGCCGAGAATGTGGAGAAGAGGGTCGAAGGAACGCCTCGAGGCGGACAGCACTTGCGGGCGGCGCGGGCCGGTGGTCCTGGGTGAGAGATGAGATAGTCCTCACTGTGATCGGTATACGATCTAGCAAGATCGAGTATCTGTGAAACAAACAGTTCTGTCTAGCTGCGTCGCTGCTCCGCTCAGTGGTCTCAATCAACCCTCGACTCGACTCTGAGCCTGTTGACGCTGCAATTGGAACACCGAGGACTAGAGCACGATCTACGCGAGATCCGCGTCAAGCCGAGTTGTCAATCACACTTGCATGCACACCTTGACAGGCTGTGGTCATTACCGGATAACCGAGGGCCTTCTAGTCAAAGAAGGGTAGTCGGGGAGTCTTCCGTACAGGCGCGATTGCAAAGAGAAGGGTTTGCGCCCGCCGAGATCTGAGTACAATGAGCTCATAGTATGACGCGTAGGAAACGATCGTGCAAAGCTCAGCTGGCCCTATGTGCACGAACATATCCTCGTACGCCTAATCCCATCACTGCAGCTCCAAAGCGAGAGTTAGGCCGCAATATGACAGGCGCGCGCAACTTCGACGGCGAATCCAGATGAAGAAAGAGCGAGATGTTCACGCGATGATAGAGGCGGCCGAGCATGTACAATTCATTCATATGTAAGCAAGTGGGAAGACATAAGAAGTACAAGAACACAGCCATGTGGACGAGTACGGATAGTGATGTGAAGCGGGCGGAGGTTGCGAGGCACGAGAAGTCTAATAGCGATTCAGTCCAAGATGCTGTACCATGCGTCGAGTACTCACCGGATGGCGTTGCGTAGATCTTGCCGGTGGAAGAGCTAAACCGACTATAGCTTGCGACCACAATCTGAAGGCCTGACGCCCTCTAGACCAAGAGCACTCTAGCGCGAAATGGCGCCCGAAGTCACCGCTACAGTCGCACCTCCTGCCAGTGTGAACGGACTTAGGGAGACGAGGCCGCGCGCGCCCAAAGAGATGTCCAGGTCCATCGACACCTCAGGCGTAGAAGACGATCGTAACAGGGAGGGGACAAACTACAATCACCAGAGCGGATCCTCCTGCTCGTGGCGATCGAATGTTGCCGTGCCCGTCCGCCCAAGGGGACGCCGAAGCGCACGATGTCACGAAGCCGCTCCGGAGAGCGGCGACGTTTGGGTGAGTGCCATTCCGGTCGCGCGAGCGCGAGGGATTCAACCGCTACAGCTCCAGTGATGAACTGAAGTGCGCGAGCCCATGAGAGAAGTCCGTGGCAAAGAACCTCTCAGGCGAAGACGATCGTAACGGGGAGTGGACAAGCTACGGTCATCGGAGCGGATCCTCCTGCTCTGACAACCGAATGTTGCCGTGCCCGTCCGCCCAAGGGGACGCCGAAGCGCACGATGTCACGAAGCCGCTC
>UWZB01000066.1:54511-87737 GCA_900536885.1 Peniophora sp. CBMAI 1063
CGAATGTTGCCGTGCCCGTCCGCCCAAGGGGACGCCGAAGCGCACGATGTCACGAAGCCGCTCGAAAGCGACGCCGTTTGGGAAGTGCCATACCGTCCGCGCGAGCGCAGAGGGTTTAACCGCTGCGACCACTGCTTCCACAAGGAGTTGGGTCGCGCGAGCCCATAGGAGAAGGTCTGGGTAAAGGACCTCTCGGGCGAAGACGATCGTAACGGGGAGAGGACAAGCTACGGTCACCAGAGCGGATCCTCCTGCTCTGACAGCCGAATGTTGTCGTGCCCGTTCGCCCAAGGGGACGCCGAAGCGCACGATGTCACGAAGCCACTCAGCGAGGAGCGGCGACGTTTGGGAAAGCCAGAAGCGCTGACGCCCAGCCAGGCAGAATGAGTCGTAGCGGGGAGAGGACAAGCTTCGGTATCGTCATGGCGGATCCTCCTGCGCATGATGAACCGAATGTTGTCGTGCCCGTTGCCCGAAGGCACGCCGAAGCGTACGATGCCAAGACCCCCTCGCGTCTCGCGACCAGGCTCCCGGAGGAGAGATAGCAGAGTGGCGAGGAGGAATATGAGGCGGTAGAGGGAGATGGGGAGCCAGAGTGGGCGGGTGTGCTCAGTATATATCGCCCTCCGTTGAATGTCTCAGCCGTCGTTGACTGAGACAAAGCGCGTCACGTGAGTCTGTATATCGTTGTTTCAGTATCGCTCGTTTCGCGCACGAGCACGAGCAGTAGTGAGGACACACACGCTGCCTCCTGTTGGGCGATCTCCAGTATCGGTCGACCTGGAAGCTTGGGGTGTTAAGTCGCGTGATCGCGACAGAGGCGATTCGAGCTGCCAGGCGGGAATTGCGCACTGCGCTAAGCAGCTGATGAACTACGAAGATCGAAGCACTCTCATGTGCATGTCACGACTGGACTGCGAAGTGAGGAATGGACTATGGCGAGGGACTAGGATTGGGTGATGTAATATTCCTCGATCATGGACGTTTGGGGCAAGGTGCGATGTGATCAACGCGAGGCGCGTCGCAACGCGGCGTAGCGTGCACGCTCACCGCGTCTACCACTTTACGTCCATAGCTCATCCTTATGACGACGGCTATGCATCGGCGGATTTACTATGTCTGACCAGCTCAGCGCTGCGTCGCGTTGTTATCTGTTTGACCTTCGAATG
The DNA here is from genome assembly GCA_900536885.1 of Peniophora sp. CBMAI 1063. Taxonomy (NCBI): domain Eukaryota; kingdom Fungi; phylum Basidiomycota; class Agaricomycetes; order Russulales; family Peniophoraceae; genus Peniophora; species Peniophora sp. CBMAI 1063. The sequence goes on from UWZB01000066.1 coordinate 55,681, forward strand.
ACGTTCGACCGCCCGTATGCCTCTCACTGCTAGTACACGAGTCGTCTCAATAACCGACAGTCGCGTAGAGTGAGCCCTCCCGCCTGAGCCACCGGCGTGGACGCTCAGGTCATGCAACTCACATAAGAACGTCTACCAAAGACATATCACGGAAACAGGAACGCAGGCAAGATTGCGAGGGTTTAGAAGACAGTGTTTATTGTTGTATATATAATACAGGGCCAGACATGAATGGAGGGCGTGAAGTAAGAAAGTAAGATTACGCTGACCGCCCACCAAGTACTGCTTGTGAGGCGAGTATGCCGGCAACGCTGACGAGGGAAGTCAGGATATGGTGTGGACGGAGAGAATTTGAGACGCACCAATCGCAGGTCCGGGCAGTCGATGTGACGGGGCGCTGATGCTGAGCCTACAACGGGAGGAAGTGAGCAAACAAGTAAAAAGCGGTGTGGCTCGCGGCAAGAGTGCGCAAACACGAGCGTCACCGTACAGCCAATATACGAGTCTCCTTCGTACAGGGACGAAGAAGAACGCCGCTACAGCCCTTACGCTCTGGCAGGTGCGCACCGCGACGCTTACAAGCACAGAACTTGGGGGCCGCGCGAAGCCCATGTGAGGAGGTCATGGCCAGGACCTCCTCGGGCAAAGGAAACGACAATCGTTACGGAAGAGCGGCTCAACGGCAATCCGCCTATTGCCCACTCTCCCGCTACACCCGGATGAGCGACAGGACCGCTCGAAGCTTTGTCCCGCGCACGATGTCACGAAGATCCGTTCAAAGGAGAACGAGTTCGTCCGGGGAAGTATAACAAAGGCCCGAATCGCGCAGCGGGACATGGCAAGACATGCGCGTCGATACAGATGGCCGCCCCAAGCGGAGCGGTTCCGTAGCGAGGGAAACGAAGAAATGGCAAGAAAGCGCCAAAGTAAAGCGAGGGGAGAGCGTCACCGCCCAGCCACCCTTCGCCCGAGAGCGAAGGAGAAGTCCGCTACAGCCCTTACGTCCTGGCAGGTGCGCATGGCGACGCTAACAAGCACAGGACTTGGGGGCCGCGCGAGGCCCATACGAGGCGACCATGGCCAAGGTCGCCCCGGGCAAGGAACAACGACAATCGCTACGAAAGAGCGGCTCAACGGCAATCCCACAGCACTGCTGGTACAAAGTCCTCTTGTTGCCCACTCCCCGCTACACCCGGATGGACGACAGGGCGGTTGAGACCCATGCCGCACGATGTCACGAAAATCCGCTCGAAGCAGAGCGAGTTCGTCCGAGAGATGGAAGGAAAGTGAAGATGAAGATGGGGGAAAGTAAATCGACAGCAGTGTTTGGTTATATCGAGCGTCGCTTTCTGTCTCAGTAAACGAAGTCGTGTTTCAGGCTGAGACATCATCGCGTCACGTGAGTCTGTGTATTTCTGTTCCAGTCTAGGTCCCGGGTAGTCGTGCAACGTGTAGCTCACACCTGGTCGCGATGATTCGCCGGTTGTGTCGCAATTGGCCACAGGGAGTTGCTTGGCCGGTGGACTGTACAGCTCGCGTGACCGCGTCAAGGCGCGTAGATAGAAAAAATGGCAGGGAGACTCCCAGGGCAGTCAAATGTTGCTTCGCAGGCGACATATACACGATGAGCCATGTCAAAAGATGTTGCACATCTCATTCAACGGAGTATACAGTGCTGATGGAACGAGGCTCGATATCGAGAAGGCCATGGTGGCTTGGGAAAAGGAGCAATACTGTCCCGATGCCGCGCCGGCGTGACCATTGCGCTGTGACGACGATCATGAACGATGAACATTGGCTTATCGCGGTCTGAGCCTGGGCTTGACAAGTATAGTACACTGCCGCCTTACCTTGCTGCCACAAGCGCCGAAGACCCGCGACGAAGCCGATTCGCGGTAGTGTGCGTGAGGGCTTCTACAAGCACCGAGATTAGCATGGCCAGGCAGTTTGATGTTCAAACATTCATAACTACTTAAATCCAATCATCAATGCTCGTATGCCAAGCTGCCCGGCCTTATTCCTTTTTGGATCATCAGCTGCATTGTGCTTCGTGAAATGTAGCCCAAGCGACGCGCTCACATCGATACAGTCGTTGACATCCCACGATGTGCATCGTGCGGTTGCGATAACTAGCGATCACGGATAGATCTCACAGATTTATTGACTAGATGCCATTAGTACTGTAAGCAAAGCAAGGTATATACACATATTCTACAACCATGGAGACTGGGGAAAGGGGTTACTATGGATACAGCATGTACAGATCGTGCAGGGTCATCTGGGGAAGAACCAAGATATAGCAGTCCATGAGTCAGACAAGAGGCCCATAAAGTATAAATTAGCAGATAGATATGATGCTAGTTCAGATGCCTATAAGGGGTGAAGTGCGTCAGAGGCCTAGTCCGAGAGCGCGAAAGGTGAGCGGCAACTCACTGAACTTCATGCCTTGCCGTGCGAGTACGATCTCGCATCCAAGTCCGTCTTCTTGAACCAGCGCTTTCACTTGCTGCAGTATACGTTCACTGACAGGAGGTTCTCCCGGCGCCGATGAGAAGTCGTCCTTGCAGTGTATGATATAGACCGTAAGCCCTGCGAGCGCGCCGACAAGAGCAAGCGGATCGTCAGAGGCCACACCGACTGCGCCATTTGACTGAAGAGTATCGCAATCTACGACATGGATGCTTCCACGCCGTCTCTTGCTTTTACGTGCGCCAGCTGCAGGACCCTCCGTCTTATGCCTTCCCTTCGCATTCCCGTTGCGCACGACACCTCCACGATCATCCCCCGCGGCAATCCGCACCTCCTTCGCCAACGTCCTCAGCTCAGCCGCAACATACTCCGGGGATAGGTGTCCAAACAGCAAGCTATCCGGCCGGCCAGCCGGCCACGAGCATTCGATGAAGATCGCGCGGACCGTGCGAGGTACACCGCGTTGTGCAGCTGCACGCCATACTGCACGCGTTCGGCCGGTATGAGAAATCGAGTCCGGTTCAACATCACCGAGGAAGAGGAATTCGGCGGAGGAGGGCGTATGTCGGATGAAGAACGCGGAGCTGTCGTAGGGGTGACATGACGTAGGCGCGATAGCGGTAGTCTTGGACGTAGAGGGTGCTGGCCCATGCGCCAGAGGCATCGCTCGTGCCTCAAGAGATGGCATCAGCGCATGGTATTCTGATTTGTCGGGTAGTGGGTCGAGCAGGAGCTTGTACGGGTCGTCACCGGGGTTGCAGCTCGCGAGTTCGGGCCAAACACGGCCTGAGAACACGCTCGCGACGTCGTGAAGCACACTAGGCAGTCCTCGCACACGTCGCCTTGTGCTCCCGAGAGTCAGAGATCCTGCACTGAGTACAAGGCCTGCGATGTGATCGAAGTGGGCATGTGTAACCAGGAAACAGCTGTGAGCCGGTCAGACTCCAATCGGCACACGACCGCGAAGTAGACGCACTGAATGGCCGAATAGATGTCGTGCGCCGTTGGCAAGTCATCTCCAAGCGTAGGATTCCAGTCGTCGAATAGATTCGGTTGGCGCCCAAGTAGTTCGCGCAATGCACCAATGCCTGAACCTAATGTCGCGGTTAGGGGCCTTAGAACATGTCGATGCTATATGTAGACGCACCAGCTTCTAAAGCCAATATCCCATCCTTCCACGACGTTTCATGAGGCTTGACAAGGTATCTGCATCCAAAGAGTTATCAGAGTTCAAGCGGCAGAAGAAGCAAAGGCTAAAGAGACGCACGCCGACAAGTTCGTCTCGCACGGACCGCCTCCGCAACCCAACACGACGACATCAAATGCAGGAGGTTGTCCCATGCGCCAGGCAGTTAGCAATATTTCAAGTATAGAGATGTAGGTATCGCAGAGTAGAACGGTAGAAGGGTGGGTGGGATATAGAGGTGGGTGGGAGAAGAGCGATATGACGGAGTTGAATCCAGCGGCGCGTCGGCCGCTTTTGGCTTCTCGAGTGCGCGCGCCTGGGCCACAACCACAGTGTGTGTCAATGCGGCCCGCCCTACGTACCACCGCAGCTCGCCAGCCCACGAACGTCAACTCCGACAGTGACTCGCGCCATTTGTGGTCATAAGACTCGACTTACAATTCTGACACCCGACTTGGAACAAGGCATAACACTAGAACGCTCTCCTACATGTCAAAAACCATTCTCCATGCGGCTTCCGAATTTCCTAGCTTCCATGAGGAACAGTATCGCGCAGGAACGAGTACGAGTAGAACAAGGATAGATTTAGGGGAAACCTTTAGGAATAGCTTAGGCTGTACAGCATTAAGGAATCGATCGGCGAGCCGAAATGGGAACGTCCAAGGATCGTGAAGCGGCGCAGACTCTGCGGGTGAGTTGGGCGAAGTTGGGGGGACGAGGGGAAGTTAGGGAGTGGATGTAGCAGTCGGAGGGTAAAAGAGCATTCAAACGCGACGACGACGAAACGAAACGGCCAAAGGGATGTACGGGGTAGTGGGTACGAAGAGGGCATATGTAGGTATCAAACACGCGCCGCCACCGGCGCAAAAACGAGCGTTGGGGACACAAAGGGACTTCATCTCATCAAAACACCGGTCTCTGTCAGCTCAGCCTTCCATCTCTCCATCCAGATTCCAGATAGCACATGTCTTCGCCTGCACGCGTCCTATGCGTTTCCTTCTACGTGTCCGGTCATCCTCGGGCGCTCCGGAACATTTGTCCTCAATCAGTGTGCGGGACGATCCTCAACCGCCGAGCAAACTGTTCAGCGCCTTCTGGAAATCGTATCCGTTCGTCTCGAGCGCGGTGACAGCTTGCGTCCGGCTGAAGCCCATACCGCAGAGCTGCTTCACGCCCTCGACGTCGTCCTCGACCGCCTCCGTAGGCGGAACGATCGGCACCGCGCCCTCATCCAACACCGGTGTCAGGCTGCTACCGCTCTGAGCCGGAACAGCCGGCGGCGCCTCCCCTTCACCCGCCTTGCCCTTATTCTTCTTGCGTCCGAACGGCAGTCGGATCTGCTTCAACCGTAGTTAGCACTCGCAGACTGATGATCCGATGAAAGGGATACGTACGCTCAATTTCGAGTGCCTCGGCTCCTTCCCCTTGTCAGGCTTCAGCCCATCCTCTTTGCTGCTCGCCGTACTCGGCCGAGGGCGCCCGCTCGGGCTGCTCACGCGAGGCGGAGGACTGGCGGTTCCCGCCCTTGGCGGACTTGCAATACTGACGCTATCCCGCGTATCGCTCCGCCGCGGGCTGGTTGCCCTCGGGAACTCCTGCGGAGCCGTGGCAGTAGACGTGGCAGTCGCATTCGTCGCAGCGGTCGAGCGCGAGCTCGTCGATCCGAACTGATCGAGGTTCAATGCCTGACTCGCGGTCTGTCCTCCGAACGCATCGTCGAATGAGATACCCAGACGCTGGCTGTCGCTCTGTGAAATCTCCGGCTTTGCGGCCGGTGCATGCTCCTCGACAGGTGCAGCCGCAGCCATAGGCGTCCAAGCCGAAGGCGCGGGCGCGAAGGGGTTTGGTTTCGGTGCTTCCGACGCCGGAGCGAACACGCTGTCGAACGTGCTGCCGTTGTTGGTAGGCGCCGCATGCGAGTGATCAGCCTGCGGGGGAAGCATCGAATGACGCGCGTGTCCGTTGGGCGGAGGCGGGAAGAAACCCGATCCCGCCCCCGCGTCTGTGCTCGCCGGTGCGGGTGCGGCAGTTTCAACAGGCGCCGTCGCCGTCGCCGCCGATCCGAAATCGAAGCTGTCTTCGAAACCGTTGTCGAACCCGAAGCTCGGTTGAGCAGACTCGGAAGAGGGAAGCTTCCCGAGCGCCTCGTCAAACGCATTCTTGCCGGCGTCGGGGCTCTTGGGAGGCGCAGTGGCACCGAAGGCGTCATCGAACGCAGCAGTGCTCGTGTCCTGTGTAGGCGCCGCCTCGAAGCTCGACGTCGCAGCCGCGGATTCGAACGGCGAAGCTGCAACGGGTGGCTGATCGAACGGCGAACCAGCGGCGGGAGCGGGAGGACTGAACGGCTGTCCAAACGCGTCATCGAACGAGATCTGCGGTGCTGGCCCATTCGTGTTCGTAGCAGCAGCTTCGGGCTTCTTGGCAGCCAGGATCGTGCTGAGAGGCCTGTTATCCTCATCGTCGCTGCTATCGCTCTCATCCACATCTAGCTCCTTGAGATTTGCGCCCAGGTCGGTGCTCGTGGTAGTATCGAGCGGCTCGTCCGTGTTAGCGTGGGGCTTCGGCGGCTCGCGCGCGATATCGCCGTTTGAGTCGATGGGAGGGAAGTGAGGTACAGGTCCATCCGACGGAGGAAGTCCGCCAAAAGCGTCGTCGAATGTGCTTAAGCGCGACCCGTCCGTAGGCTTGGTAGGCGGTGTGCTGAACAGGTCCCCGCCCTCGCTTGTGGGCGAAGTGAGCACATCAGCCTGAGGCGGGGGTGCAGTGACGTCTTGTCTAGCGGGCGCATCCGTCGTTGGCTTATCCGTAGTCTCGGGCTCTTGGACAGGTTCGGCAAGATCCTTGCTAACGGACGGCGGCGAGAGAGCACCAGGCATCGCGACAGTTTCAGAGGGCGGTTCCATAGTAGTCGTAGCAGGCTGAGCGAGATTCGTTTCGATCGGCTGCGCCGGGTTGAATGCCTGCTCAAAACCGAAGGGGTCTGCACTCGTCGCGGCGGGAGCAGCAGCAGGTGGCGATGTCGGGAGCGACCCAGTCGTGAACGGCAAGAACGGCGACTCGGTGCGCGGCGGACTTCCAGTACCAGTGTGTTGCGGGGCAAGACTGCCACCAGTGGGTTGCGCAGTGAGACGGTCGAAGGGGTTCCGGCTGATCGTGCTTGCGGGACTGCCAATGCTGCTGGGTGTTCCGGGAAGAGGCATCGCTGCCGCAAAGGCGGCGCTGTCCGCGCGCTCGGGTGGTGCGGGATGGGAGTGCCCGTTCGCGACGACAGGAACCGGCGCCACGGGTTCGGTTGCGAGCTCTGTCTCAGCTTCGGTGCGTTCGCGAGCCGCATCCTTCGCGTCGACCTGTGCTGCCGCAAGTTCTTCAGCAGCACGAGCGCGCTCCGCCTCGCGTGTTGCCAACTGCTTCTTCGCGATCGCAAGCAATCCGCGTTGCTGCTTGGCCTCCTTCTTGAACTTCTCCGTCTCGGCCTTCGTAGCCTCCACCGCCGCACCCGTCTCCGCCATCTTGCGCTGTAGCTCTCGCACTTCTTCCTTGTCGCGCAATACGCCCTGCTCGACCTCGGCTTTCTCCACGCGTGCGGCGCTGAGCTCGCTCTCCGCGGTAATCAGCGCACGACGGACCTCCGCAATCTCAGCCGTCTGATTGCTGAAACGCTCGCGCAGCGCAGCCAGGACCTTCGTCTCAGTCTCGTACGAGGCCTTTGCCGCGGCGAGCTGCGATTGCAGAGCAGAGAGCTGAGCCGCCTGTTCCGCAAGCCTCGACTCGACATCTCCGCGCTCCGACTTAGTGATCTCCAGTGAACGATTCGTGCTGTTCAGCTGGTTCTGCGCGTTTCCAATCTCGGCGCTCTTGTCCTCGTGAGGTGCGGGGGCAGACGCTGCGGCTTGCGGCTCGTCGTCGTCAAGCAGATCCCGTTCTTGACCTGCACCTGCGCCCCCGAAAGGATCCTGCTGCTGTTGCGGGGGTTGCTGGATGACGAATGGGCTCGGAGAGAAGCTCGAGCTGAACACTCCAGTTCCCTGTTGACTGATGGGCGCGGGAGAGCCATATCCCTGAGGCTGCTGCGGGGTACCAAAAGCACCGCCAGTGGTCTGATGAGCGAGTGGGGTGCTCGTCTGTTGCGGCGGAGGCGAGCGCGCGCCAGTGCTCTGCGGCTGAAGCGGTCCACGGAACTGACCCGTATTCTGCGGCTGAAGCACGCCTCCGGTGTAGCTACCCGTGCCCTGCGGTTGCAGCGGAGTGCCTGTCGACTGCGGGACGATGGACTTTGAGGCGGGAGGTTCATCATCGCCGAACAGGAGGTCGGACAGTTCGTGTACGGGTGCAAGTGGCTGTTGTTGCTGCGGCTGCGAGCTGTGTGCGGCGCGCATGGAAGGCGGGACGAGTGTCGCAGGCAACGTAGCGGGAAGGTCATTTCCAGCGAGCTTGCTCTGAATGAGGTGCATCGCGACGGCAAAGCCCTCACGAGTAAGACGTCCATCATTGTTCAAATCGGCGAGATCCCTTTAACAAAGTTAGATATTTGCACATATAACGTCGTGTGCAGTACATACCAAACTTGTGCGAGCTGGTCGCCTGACAGCTTCGATTGCAGAAGGAAAGGTACGGCCGTGTCACCGTCGATGTACCCCCTTTTCGCAGTGTCAAGCGTATCAAAGAACTTGTCCGCGTTCGCCTTCTCTTGCGGAGTAACATCCCACGGTCGTGTGTCCGCTTGCTGTTGCGGCACTCCGGGGAAGGCGGGTATAAATTGGCTTTGCGCGCGGGGCGGAACAGCAGGCGGAGGTGGACGCGCACCTACGCCGGTGCTGTGTGTCGCAATGGGTCCGGTGTGCTGCGGTGCGAGAGTGGAAGGACGGGTGAAGCTGCCGCCGGTAGAGTGTGAAACAACACCCTCGGGCGACGCCTGTTCGTACAGACCAGGGGGGAGAGTTGTAGGCACGAAGGAGAGAGAGCCAGACATGAGAGCTTGGATCATGTACATCGCGATCGTAAAGTCTGTCTGGTCGAGTGCACCTCGGCCCTTGGTATCGGACAGATTCCAGATCGCGCTGAGCTTGTCCACCGGCAACTTCGACTTGACGAATACGTCGCGAGCCTTGTCGCCTATGTGACAGTGAATATTGTGGTAAACGACGCTATAAGGTATACGTACCAGACAGCAAGCCACTCTGAGGTCCACAGCCCTGGAAGAGGCGAGCGAACTTGGCCTTGTCCTGAGGAGTGAGCTGAGGCAGGCCGGGCGCGCGTGCCGGCGGCTTGGGAGGCGGCGAGCGCGCAGCTGCCGGCGGCGCCGCATATCCTTCGATAGCCGCGGGTGGGCCGGCTGCAATATTTGTCGGCATTCGTCATCGCGCATCAAGAATGTTGGGATGAACGTACGCTGCTTGAGAAGTGCCTCTGAGACTGCACGGCCAGCCTGGGCGTGACCAATAAGCCTGATAGCCACAGCGACGCCCTGCTTATCGAGGAAACCCTTGTTGTCGTTGTCGGCCAGCGCCCAGATCTCGCCCAGCACGGTCGAGGGCAGCTTCGAGCCGCCAAAGACGTTGACGGCGACGTCGCCAGTGATGACGCCAAAACTCTGCGGGTCGTTCTTCGCAAATATCTGCTCGACCAGGGCGGTCTCCGCGCTGCTCAGCGTGATGCGGTCCCCCATGGTCGGTCCAGGATGAGTGAGCTCGTCGGGGGTGATGGTGAGCGGTAGCGTCCGTTGGTTCCCGGCCCCGCGCTCCGGCCGTGATGTCAGGCAACGTGTGACGACTCGTCAGTCACTTTCGGCCCTCTTCCGGAAAAGCTCGTATCCCTGGCTGCCCACATACAGGCAATACGACCTAGTGCACTCTCACACCTCGACATCCATTCATCTCTTCAGTGCTTCTATGTGCGAAGCTACCCAAGGAGAAAGAAACTCAGATGTGGGTCGGTCCGAGAAGCCGGACGCGCGGTCACGTGTATGTTGAGGGTAATCTCAGAATTAGCCGCGCGCCGTGTTGCAGGTTGCGCCGAACCATCACCTCCCCGCACACGAGCACTTTGCCCTCGCCCGCACAATGGACCAATTTTCTGCTTCCCTCGCACCACCTCGTGCTGCTAATCCCAAGAATGCGTCGTCCGGCGGTGGACAAGACACCAGCCAGGCCAGTGTCACGAAGCGGTGCGTTTGCAACTAGACACTCGTTGACGCTTGGGTACTCACGTCCGCTCAGGTTGAGTAGCGAACTCATGAGCTTGATGGTATGAGTTATATTATACGTGTATGTTCTCTACTTGACTCAACCACGCCTTAGATGTCCGCGTCTCCCGGGATCGTACGCCACCTTTATCCACACTTACTAGCTGATACTCACCTCTACATCAGTCAGCATTCCCTAAGAACGACGGAAACCTCTTCGTATGGATAGGCACGATTGAAGGAGCCGCAGGCACTGTACGTTCCTCACCCTCATTCGCTTTCCTCTCATAGCTAACTCATTCACGTAGTACTACGACGGGCTCACCTTCAAAATTACGATCAACTTCCCACCCAACTACCCCTACGTACCACCAAAGATCGCGTTTGACACCCCTTGCTACCACCCGAACGTCGACATCGGCTCGGGTGCGATCTGTTTGGACATTCTGCAGGTGAGCTGGACATCTTGATATGTGTATGTGCGAAGATGCTGATGCGGTTGTGTAGGACAAGTGGAGCGCGGTGTACAGCGTGCAGACAATTTTGATCTCATTGCAATCGTTGCTGGGCGGTAAGCCGTAATTTTGCGCTCTGTCCACCCGTGTCCTCACAAACCCGCTCAGAACCGAATAACCAGTCCCCCCTCAATGTCGACGCGGCCAAGATATGGAACCAGCCCGATGCTTTCAAGGCGCAGCTGATGCGCCACTACCGTCCTGTATCGGACGATGCCTAGTCGCCACGCCGTTATATCACGCTTGGCTGCATGAGTGATTTTTACCCCACGGCGACTCGCAGCGACGCTCCCTTGGATTTCCCGTTTTACTGCTCTGACATATCTGTATTCAATCCTGTTGTCCCTCGCATACGCATCTTGACTCAATTGCATCTTCACGATCCCAATTCTGTTTCTCATCCCGCGTGACGTTCATCAAGAACCGTTGATAGCCAAGAAGTCATAGTATACATGGTTCGCATTGCCAAAGCCTCACTCACCCCTTCGTACGAACATTCTCTGTGACTGGTTACCCTTCAGCAAGACCACCGTATCATAAGCTAACAACCTGCGCCCCGGGATTGTTTGCATCGCCTTCAGCCTCTCGTTCACAACCTTCTTCACGTCCTGCAAATACTTACTACAGCTCGTAAGCTCCCATCTCTCAGCGTTTATGTACACCAGCTCCTCGGAGATATGAAGGTACAATTTCGATACGGGCCGTTTCCCAATGTCGTTGCGCGATCTCAGGATCTGGTGGAGCCAAATCGCAATCGTTTGCATCGGTTGGTGATTGGGCAATGCAGATATGAGGCTCCACACGGTGCATCCGCCGATGCTTAGAGTTTCGAGGGATGGGAAGAGAATCGTCGAGGGGTCGCTGTCTTGGTCCATACCGAGCAAGGGGAGGTTTGCATTGATGTCCCCACCAGCGATGGTAAGATGCCGTAGCGAGGTGAACGAGGCAAAGTCCTCGCGCGAGAAGCCCCAGTTCGGGGTCCCATTCGCGCATGAAGAGTTCATCGGTCGAGCGATTGTCAAGATCCTTGCGCCGGAGAGGCGCGAGACCAGGGAGCGGATGTGCTTATAATGGAGCTCCAGACTTAGCTCGACGGCAGAGTCGTTGCGGATCACGTCTGTGGTGCTTTTCGGATGGTATGCCAGAAGCGCCGTCTCGTCCGAAGCCGTGCACAACTGGAGACGTCCCTCCCCGATAAGAGCCACGGCGCGCGCTGACGGAGCTCGTATGTCGGCAAAGTTCACCGCTTGGAGGATCTCAGACAAAACAGTCGCTTCCGAAGATTCAGAGCTCTCGGAGTGGATCTGTATGTTCATGCTGGGATGGCAGCGGAAGTGGTTGAGAACGTGGGCGAGGTCTCGTATACACCCGTGAAGCACCATGCGTCCAAGGGTCGCTATCGAGATCGGGTTAAAGCCCGGTTTGAGGCAAGCTCCGCAAGTCGCTGATGGTTCCGTGTAGTAATGCGGCATTCCGCACTGGGCATGCAGGTATAACGAGCGCAAGGAATTTGATCGCCGGATGATGGGTAGAATTGAGGGTAGAGAGCCCGATAATGCCAGATGTAGATGCTCCAGTCGAGTCCATATCGGAGAGTTCTTTGGCAGCTGCTCGTATCTCATCCCTTTCATCGTCAGATGCAATGAGCGCAAGCCGGGTGCTTGACCATTGAAGGGGCTGAGAGTTCCAAGGGGTACAGGGGTCTCGATGCCCGTCGGATCGCCTGCGGAGCGTACCCGTATCTCAAAGGATCTGAGTTCATCGAGTGGCATCTGAAAGAACTGCACTCCGCTGGTAGTTGTGAAGCGGAGGCTTCGGATGCGCTCGGGATGTGCTTTGACGAGGCGCGAGATCATCTGCACCGCATAAGAACGCGTGTATTCGTGCGGGGCTTCGAGTCCATATTCACGTCCAGAGAGTGACAAGGCAGCGCCGTCGCTGCGATCGAGGAAGCACTGATACCACTTCAACCCGAGGTAGAGCGTAGGAGATGCCCAGAGACCGCGGTGTTCGAGCGCGACGGCACGCCATCGTCGAGAGACGTGCGTCAATCTGATCCAGGCAAGCCTACGATCGGCACTGATCTCGGGAGTTTCCAATATGGAGTACCGACGTATACTCTCTTTCTCGTGTTCGCAGACATCGATCGGCAAATTGGGGATCCAACGAGGGCCAGGGTAAGGGATAGGCTCAAGACTCTGAACGAGCAGAAATATACGATAGAATAGATCGGTGGGCAGAGCCTCTGTTCGATCCATGAACGATGCAGTACTATGTCGGGTGGGACGCGCAAGAGGGAGAGTGATGGAGGTCGAAGACAAGATGAGATTTGGGCCACGCCACGTACGTGTCATTATGATTATATCGACCTTCGATCGTCATGACAACGCTATCTGTAAAGGCCTCCGGACTCAAAGAGCTTGTGTCCTTTGTTCGCCCACATAAGTCACACGTTCAATATGCAGTTCTATATGCGAGCAATCTAGTATATCCTGAACCACATACTCATACAAGCTGTGTCTGTACACCGTCATTCACAATCACTCTCTTCTGCTCGTCAGGGTCTAGTATCACAACTGCGTAGTACGGTAGAACCTCCATCCCGCCGGGAACGTCCCGAAGCGGTCGCAGTCTCTCCCGTACAACCTTGCCTGCATTGCGTAGATGCCTACTGCAACTCGTGAGCTCCCACTTCTCGGCGTCAATATTTGTGAGCTCCTCCGCAGCGTGAAGGAACACACGCGGGTTTGATCGCGTCCCTGTTCGCTGACGCTCCACGAGCATAGACGCGATGCAACTGGCAAGTGTTTGCGGAGGTTGTGTGTTAGGAAGCGCTTGGATAAGACTCCACATAGTATTTCCACCTATACTGAGGGTCGTCAAGGATGGGAACAGCACAGGCGAAGGTGGCTGTGTAGTCGGCATCGCGAACATGGGTAGACTAGCATTGAGTTCCGCTCCGGTTATGGTCAGATGGCGGAGGGAGGTGAAAGACTCGAAGTCGTCCCTAGTGAACATAGATCGCAGAACACCAGTTGCCAAACGAGCGATCGTCAATATTCTCGTGGACGATAGGGCCGGGATGAAAGCACGCAATGCATCGTGGTGGAGGGATATACAGAATTCAACATCTGCATCATTGTGGATGACTTTGTCTCGCCCTAACTGAGGATGATGGCAGAGTAGGGCCATTTCGGATGGCGAAGTGCACAAGAGGATCCGGCCGGTTCCGATTATGGCAACGGCCCGGGCCGATTGTGCGCGTCCATCATTCCAATCGAGCAGGCGGATGAGTCGAGGGAGGGCAAGAGCTTCTGCGTCTGCAGAGCTTTCTGAGTATATACGCGTCTTCGCAGGAAGATGGCCACGTAAGTGACTCAGGATGTGTGCAATTGTTGCTATGCAACCTCTGAGCGTCAGACCGTCAAGAAAGGATAGGGTGATGGGATTGAACCCAGTACTTGCGCATGCCTCACAAATCAAGTCAGGCTCATCGCCCTGCGGGTGCGCACTCCCACAATGAGCATGGAGAGAGAGGGAGCGCAGAGAGGTCGATTGGCGCAGAATGGGTAAGGTGAAGGAAAGAGCACCAGACAGCTTGAGATGAAGATGTTCTAACGAGGCCCACAATGGAGAATTCTTTGGCAGTTGATCATACTTCATGAGTCGCGTATCGAGATGCAAAGAGCGCAGACAGGGTGCACAAGTGGCGAAGAGGTTCACCGGTCCCAGAGAGAACTTTGAGTGGCCACTACTCCACCTACTGCCAGGCGGAATATGCAGTTCGAAGGTCTTCAGGGCGACACAGGGCACGTCGAGGAGGAGAAGTCCTTCCGGACTCCCAAATCGGAGATCTCTGAGGCGTTCGGGATGGCTCCGGATCAGGTTGGTAACAATTAGTATCGCTTCTTCACGAATGTGCATATTCAGTACTTCGCAGCCACATTCGCGGCTTGAGATAGCCAAAGGCGCCAGGCGACTACGCTCCACCATACTCCAGAACCAGTCCAAGCCCAGATAAAGTGTAGGACGCGTCCAGAGACCACGTTGTTCGATCGCTACGAGACGCCAGCGGCGACATACGTGCGTCAGGCGGATCCACGCAAGTCGGGTTCCGACATTGGCGCTCACCGCACCTGTATTGACGGGCATAGTGATGAAAGGTCTTCTGCCTTGGTGTCTTTCGATGGGATTTCTCTGGCTCTCGAGAGGTAGTTTAGGACGCCAGTTGGGGCCCGGGTGGGGAATCGGGTCCAGAACCTGAACAAGCGAGAATATGCGGTGAAGAATATCCACAGGGATCATCCCTGGATGTGCTGGACGGTCCATAAAGTCGTATGTGAGGAAGACACGTAGGAACGCGGATTGGCAGAGTGATGGTGGCTCGGGGCAAGTCGTCGCGGCCGCCACTCGCGCGTTCACAAACGCGTTTCACGCGAGGATGATCGCGCTTGACGATATCATACCCAAATTTGGCAGGTAGTACCGGATCTGACTACTTCGAGACATATTGCTTGCTCACTACGTAACCTTCCTCCACCTGCGTGTTGAACTATGAAAACATACTTTCTCGAGTGTGCCAGGACCACAAGCACAAAGCTCACGTTGAAATGACGAAGGCGCTTGCAAGGTGCCGCATCACAGTGGATCTCTCAGTTCCTGTGGCTGGGCCACGCACTCGTACGAATGCGAGGCATGCACAGCGGTAAGCGAGATGAATGCGTTTCACCGTGATAACGACAAAGACTAAGGTGATCGGTATTGGATGCTCAAAGGTTTCTGTACAGGAGGGTACGTATACAAGAAGAAAACCCGTGCATGAGACACGTTATTCTCGGACTTGGGTAACCCGTAACGGTATGAAGAGGGACGAATACGAGGGGCGCGGTTCCTTCTTGATCTCAACCTGACCCCGTTCTCAAATGGTCCATAGATTCCTTCATCCTGCCGGTACATGGGCCGAGGAAGGCATAGATACGGTGCCGCACATGCACTTCTCTGCAGTCCTGGGTAAGCGAGATTAGTAGATGCACTGAATGGGAGGCGATTTGGCTGCGTACCAACACCACATCCAGACCTAGGGTCTGCGCCGCATCGCTCGCAATGACACCCACAAGCGGACTAGACTGCAATGTGTCGGAGACCATGCTCCGTATAGTATCACGTAGACCTATGAGAGGCCTTCTTGTCGAGCAGGCGCGTCGAGCTTGAGAGATGCCAGGTTTGGGGCGTCATTAGGCTACAACATTTCATGCTACAAGCAAGATCTATGAAGTCTATCGGGCGTGACCAAAGACTATCGTTACGGAGCACCATGAGCCGCACCACAGCGAGAATGAGACACGAAGGTCAACGGAAAGGTGCAATGAGCAAGATCTCTAGGCAAGGTGACTTGCGAAGTGTCGAGGTCTCCGCTACGAGCGCGACGATTGGAAGAGGGCGTCTAGTTTTGACCGGGAAGAGGAATAAGGTCGATAGAGCATGCGGAGAGTACGCAGCAAGAAGAGCCTCGGCCAGATCGGCAGAGCACTGTTACTTGTCTGGGTCCAATGACGGCACGAGTAGAGAGCGTGGGCGGGTCCTTCGGAATCGACACGGTATTGACGATGGCGGCAGGCGTGCGCAGCTGGACTTCATCTGGTGGCCGTGTCCTCTCGAGTCTCCAATCTCGACAGTATGAGGTGTAGCAACATATCACAAATCGAGAATTTGAGCATCGTCGCCCCGTGGACGATGGCGGTCGAAGACAACCATGAGACGGACAGGTACATTAGCGCGCGTGACGTCAAGCACCCACACACCCACAAGACTTCTCGCGCGGCGTAGCGAACACGACTCGGGCTTCGACCAACGCGCCCACCACCATCCCACCCAATGTCTCTCCAGTTCTGGAAACCCGGCACCCTAGGCCCGGGAAGCACTCTCGATCGCGTCTCTGCCAACGACGGCGACATCGTTCCCTCGGCCCCTTCAACGGGATACCTGAGCATCCAAGCGCAGCGCGAACGACTGCCTATATTCAAGCATAGTCCGTCCGTCTACCCCTCTCCCATCGAGTCCGGAGCGCATTATTGATCTACTCTGTGGCAGAGGATAAAATATTGCATTGTATTGAGAAGTATCAGGTCACTGTGGTTGTTGGCGAGACTGGGTCGGGCAAAACTACGCGTGCGTTTATATCCCTTCTACTTGAGGCCGCGTATCTGAGTATCTTTTGGTCCAGAGATACCGCAGTACCTACATGAAGCAGGCTGGTCAGCAAATGGGAACCTCGTCGCGTGTACACAGCCGCGCCGGGTCGCTGTAACTTCCGTCGCTGCAAGAACAGCCACTGAAGTCGGGACGCAACTAGGAGACGAGGTGCGAGGCTATCTTGGTCGCTCTGTTCAACTCGATGCTCATACATGACTGTGAACAGGTTGGATATACGATACGCTTCGAAGATGTCAGCAATAAGGAAAGAACACGCATATGCTATCTGACAGACGGTGTTCTGTTTCGGGAAACACTAGTCGACCCGTTGTTAAGCCGCTACAGCGTGATCATGGTAAGAGCTTGTGTGTCGCTATGTGCCCCAAACGCGCTTAACATCC
Source organism: Peniophora sp. CBMAI 1063 (assembly GCA_900536885.1). Classification (NCBI taxonomy): domain Eukaryota; kingdom Fungi; phylum Basidiomycota; class Agaricomycetes; order Russulales; family Peniophoraceae; genus Peniophora; species Peniophora sp. CBMAI 1063. Next base: position 72,625 of record UWZB01000066.1, read on the forward strand.
CATGCAGATTGACGAAGCCCATGAGCGCAGTGTTTACACCGATCTACTGCTTGCAGTTCTAAAGAAGTGCGTCTCACCAAGCCCACCCTTCGATACTCGTACTTACTCGTATGGACAACAGAATTTGTAAACAACGACCGTCCCTTCGTATAGTCGTATCCTCTGCTACACTCGACGCCATCTCCTTTCTCGAATTCTTCCGAGGCAACATGGGTCCCGACGCCGCGACCGTGATCAGTCTTGAAGGTCGAATGTATCCTATTGAAGTTGCATACCTCGAAGAGCCCGCCTCGGACTACGTGAGGAAAGCGGCGGAGACCGTCATTGGCATTCACTCAAAGGTAGGTGTTAAGCGGTTCACGTATGAAATGCCGACGTTGACTACGACGCATAGTCCCCGCCTGGCGACATCCTCATCTTCCTCACGGGACGAGAAGAGATCGAAAACTGCATCGAATATCTAGGCGATATGATCGCTACGTAAGTCCCAATGCCCAAATCCTTTGTGCACGTGCTCAAACTGGGTCAGACTGCCCAAGCACCTGCAGACGCTCGTGCCTCTACCTCTATACGCCGGCCTTACGAGTGCAGAACAGTTACAAGTCTTCGAGACGACAGCGCGCGGATATCGGAAAGTCGTGATTGCGACCAATGTAGCTGAGGTACGCGCGCCAAATTACTCTACGCGTGCAACATACTCACATTGACGACCAGGCTAGTGTGACTATCGATGGGATTCGCTATGTGATAGACAGTGGTTTTGTGAAGGTATGTTACTTATAGAGCTTCTGTTGGGCGGCTTCCTGACGCGTTCACAGATGCGAACGTACAACCCGCGCACTGGTCTCTCCTCCCTGGTCATCGCACCTACGTCCCAAGCATCAGCGACACAACGCGCCGGTCGCGCAGGACGTACCGCACCGGGTATCTGCTATCGGCTGTATACGCGCTCAGCCTTTGAATCGCTCCCTCACACAACCGCACCCGAGATCCTCCGCACGGAACTCACAGCGCCCATTGTGCAACTCAAAGCTCTCGGCATCGACAACCTAATGAAGCTAGAGTGGCTAACCCAACCACCAAGCGAAACGATCGTGCGATGCTTGAGCGCGCTCATCGCGGACGGTGTGGTGGGGAAGGACGGACGCCTTACGACGCTGGGCACGAAGGTCGCGGAAGTGCCGATGGAGGTCCGGCTGGCGTGCATGCTGTTCCGAAGCGAAGAGTTCCGCTGTGGGGAGGAGATCTTGACGATTGCGGCTATGACGGCAGTCCAGGATGTATTCATCATACCTGGAGGGGCGCCTGGAGCTCAGGCTGAGCTTGAGCGCCGGAAGTTCATCGCCGAGGAGGGCGTGAGTACCTCTTCGTCGTAAGCACAGATGCAGTACTGATAGATACGCAGGACCATCTTACGCTACTCAACGCGTACAACGCCTTCGTGCGCTACGGCAAAGCATCGTCGTGGTGCAAGTCGCACGCCCTGTCGTTCCGGGCCATGTCCCGCGCAGTCTCCATCCGCGCCCAACTCAAAAAGTACATGCAGCGCTTCAACCTGAAAATGGAGTCATGCGAAGGGGACGCCAAGCGCCTCCGCCAATGCCTCGTCACCGCCTACCGGCGAAACGGAGCCCGGTGGATGGCAGACGGCACTTACCGCTCGATCCAAGGCGACGAGACGCTGCACGTCCACCCCAACTCTGTGCTCTTCACGCGCAAGCCGCGGACAGGCTGGGTCGTGTTTCACGAGATGGAGGAGACCACAAAGATACAGATATCGATATTGACGGAGGTCGAGCCGGAATGGTGAGCGCTCTTGCCTTTCTTTATTGCCAGGGTCGCGATTGGCTGACGGGTTTTCCAAGGCTGCTGGATCTGAAGAAGGGCTGAGGGTTTTTTCGGATACTTTATTGCACGCCTGTCCTATACTGCATACACATACTGTACAATGTACGATGATGTCTATGAGAGCGCGATGAGAGAAGTGAATGGCCATGGAGGCGCGGAAACGAACGCCGGTGGTTGGGCTGCGCGGCGAGAGAGAGCGCGCTCCTGTCGACCACTCGGTCTTCACCGTCGACCGTCATCTGCTCTCGTCTGCTCTCTGGGCCCATGGCGACGACTCTGTCGGCCAGCCCCACTAACGTGCCCGCTGCGTACGCTCTTCCTGGCGCGCCGCCTCTGCCGCAGCCCAAGGCGGTTTCGGGTGCAGACTCTGGAGTGGACCTCACGCTGGCTACGGAGATTCTGCCAGCGCCCCCATCTGTGTCGAGCGTCGAGAACCCTGTGGCCGTGAAAAGAGATCCCAGAAAGCCTGCGCCTATTATTTCGTATTTGCCTTCACATGATCCCGGTACGACGTACTCGAGTCCGTTTGGGGTGACGCCTGCGCCGGCCTCCAGCCTCGCGGGCGGTCTCGCAGAGCCCGATGGCCGCAGACACAAGCGCGCCCGTGTCGTGAAAGAGTGCGTCCTTTTCTGTTTTTCACAGAACGACATATCGTGTCGGACTCTTGGTATGAACTCGGGCTGTGGTCGCTGACGCCGGGGCGTTGGTTTACAGGGGAGGCTTGGTCTCGCGCGGCTCGCTCCGAGGCCCGCTCAACCGCACACCATCAACTCTCGAGTCCGCCGCCATCATGGACGACGTCGTCATGGCAGACACCACGCTCGACACCATCCCCGACATCACCCTCGACTCAGACGCCCTCATGGTCCCAGAGGCCGACACCATGCCCGCCTCGCGTGCAACGACCGTCCCCCCTCCCGACGTGGCGCCACCCCCTGCGCCCGCACCCGCTCCCCCGCCGGCGAAGGGTCCAGGGCGCGGGTGGAGAAAGGGACTGGGGAAGGGGAAGGAGCGGGAGCGGGAGGACGCGGGGGATATCAGGGTGAAGGAGGAGACGGGCGCCGGCGTTCTTCCGCCGGCAGATGGACCCTCGACATCGCAGGTGCGCGCCCTCTTCTTCGCCCTTCTGCTCGCCCACGCCGCTGACACACCCACCAACCAGTCCCAGCGCAACCAGGACCACTGCTCGGCGTGCAGATCGTTCGGCTCCCTCGTTTACTGCGACGGATGCACGCGCGCCTACCATTTGTGGTGCCTCGACCCACCGATGGAAGCCACGGACCTCCCCGAAGGCGAGAACAGGTGGTTCTGCCCAACGTGCAACCTAGCCAAGGTAAATCGCCCGCGCCCGCCTTATCGATGTCCTCTCCCATCCCTTCCCGCCGCTGACACTCGTTCGCTATGCAGAACCCGCGCCCCAAACCTCCCCCGTCGTTCCTCAGCCCGCTCATACAGCAGCTACAGGCAATGCCACCCGCCGAATTCCAACTCCCGGACGACGTCCGCACGTATTTCAAGAATGGTACGGCTTTCGCTCAATTTTCTCTCGGTAACGCTAGCTCACACGGCATCGTCATCAGTCGGCTCGAACCCGAGGGGCGGCTACGTTGATACGTCAACATTGAAGCCTCCTCGCTTAAAGTGCGTCTTCTCCTTCCCCCTCCCTCCTCCCCTTCCTCCGCAGACTGACATCTCTTGCAGCCGCCTCGGACAGCTCGAAGACCGCGATCCCTACCGCACAAAAGACAGAACCGGCGCGGCAGTCCTCTGTTTCCGATGCGGCACCTCGGCATTCCACGGTCCCTCGCCTCCACCCGCCCTAGCGGGGCCGAGCGCTCCCAAGCGCCCTCGACGCAGCGCAGCCGGTCATTCGTCGCATTCGCATTCTCCGTCGCTCCCGGGTGAGGGGGAGTGGCGGAGCATCGTGACGTGCGACTATTGCTCGTCGCATTGGCATTTGGATTGCCTTGATCCGCCTATGGCGCTCATGCCGCCGCTCGACAAGAAGTGGATGTGCCCGAACCATATCGAGCGCACCATCGTACGTCTTCCCTTCCTTCCCTATAACCCGTCTTGTCGTTTCCCTCGTGCGGAGTGCTGATATGGCCGAGCAGAAGATCAAGCCGCGGATACCGAAGCACAATGCTGCGCCCGTTGAGATCACCCGACCCGGCCAGATCAATAACGGTAACATCGAGATTCTGGAGGACGACTCGACAATCGCGGACCGCGTACATACGGACGAGGTGTGGATCAACGGCAAACGATATCGTATACCCGAACGCATCATCAAGCTCGACTTCTGGAACAAGCTTAACAACGTCCAGCCGGCGGCACCGTACGTCGTTGTATGCACTAGTCTGATTACCCGAAGGAGCTAACTCAGAATGTTCAGTGTATCGCCGGTGCTGAGTGAGGCGTCTTCGTTGACGTCGCTCAGCGAGCTTGAGGATGATGGCGATGTCGAGATGCCGCCGTCGACTTACGCGTCGGTTTCGGCTTCTATGCCGCCGTCTACGGCTCCTAGCACGACGTTCTCGCGGGATGAGCTGGCGACGTGGAATGCAGACGATCTTCGCGGTGCCTTGGTTCGTATAGTGTGCTTTCCGCGTTCATGATATGGTATTGACCCTCTGTCTACAGCTACTGCTCGACTTTCAACAAGAACAGCGCGCCCAGCACCCTACACCAACCCAACAAGCGCCCAGCCGCTCAATCCGCATCAAAGTCGAGCCTCAGCCATTCACGTTCACACCCGCCAGCACCCCTCCCACCACCCAGCATCCACAAACTTCGACATCCTCCAAAGCGCCCAAGAAAAAGGCGGAGAAGAAGACCGCAAAGTCAAAGGCGGCACCTGTTGGACAGTCCATATCGTCTTCCGTGGCACCTGTAGGACAGTCTATATCCGCCGCGTTGCTCACACCAACTCCTCCGCCCGCGACGAATTCGGCTCCTCCACCTGAAGCGAGCAGGAGGCAGCCTGGGAGGGCTTCGAAGAGCCAGGTCACCTACGTACGTTCTTTCTCTGTCAGCGCTATTTCACGCTTATAAAGGCTCACATGTGCATGCTCGCGCAGACCATTCCTCCGCTCGAAGAAGACGACAACTCAGGATCTGCGCATTCCAAGCCCAAACGCGCAAGCACCCGTCCCCGCCAAGCCGCCCGCTCACGCATGTCACCCCGACCCCTCACATCCGGCGCCCCTACCACCCCCACACCCGCCACCCCCACGTCGAACGGGACCAACGGGGCCGGTGCGGTACAGACGACGCCGAGCTCATCACTGAAGATCAGGTTGCCACGCCTAAGCGATCTGCGCGCGCAGCCCCCTCCGCCTGCTATTCATTTGCCTACGCCCCAGTCGTCGATTGAGGATAAGAGGGTTAGGAGGTCGGGAAGGAGGAGGGATTCGAGTGCTACGACGGGCGATGAGTAGAAGCCGAGTGGTGGTGTCGATGTTATTTTGGTCTCAATTTCGGTCGTTCTTTGCCTTTGCTTTCGTCCTTGCTCGTCCGAGTCCCATTCGTTGCAGTTCCATTCGCAGTATTATCTTATCCGTACCAAACCGTATCCGTACAACTAGCAGAGCATACATAAATTTCTTAGTGCATTTCTCATCGACTGAGCCGGGAAGCGAATGATGGACCGGTGCAGGGAGCGCGCGTCTCCCGCGATCTGCTGCGCGAGAATGGAGTGCATGGCAACGGCGCCGTACAAGCGATAGACGCCGGCCGTGTGAGATCCTGTGCGAGCTGGATCCCGCCATCAACGACGAGCAGCTCGAAGCCACCACGAGCAGCACGGTCCAAGAACCACAGCCCGCTGAGCGGTTGTACAAAGCGTTGCAAAGGCTTTTGTGCCCGCCTCGTATATAATCAGCACTGCACCATCCATCCACGCTCATTCACCACCCTTTTCCTGTTCTCTTCGTATTCCATACTCCCAGTACGTGTTGTGCTCTGTAAGATAGATATATGGGGATGCTGATTAAAGGCTTAGATATGCCTCGCCGTCCACCACCCAGCCATTTACTGCTCAAGGAGGGCCCGCTACCTCCTCGTGGCGCCCCAAAGTTCTCGCTACCCTCAATGCCGCCGATGGCATTCTGCGCCCCGGCACTCGCTCCCAAGGCGCCTGCACCGGCGCCTACCGTTGCCGTCGTGACCAGTCTGCCGAATACGACTAGCTCGCCTGGTGCGAGCCCGTTAAGTTCAGCCAGTTCAGTGTCGTCAAAGAAGGGGGAGGGGCTTCGGGCGCCGTGGAATCACAGCGAGAGCATCGCCCGGGATATCGTCGTCGGCGAGTTGCCAAAGCCAGCGCGGTGCGCGACGATGGCCGCGATCTAGACTATTTCTGTTTGTGTAGTATCGGGATATACATTTTGTGAAATAATGATGTAGTGCAGTCGTGTGAAGGAACAAGGCCGTCCGAGTGACCGAAAGCGGGAAAAGGGGCCTGCCGCCTGGGTTGTTTTATTCGGACGACCATCTTTGCTGCTCTGAGCTGCCTTCTTCCATCACGACCCACGACACGCGCACGAACCGTCACGCCATGACCTCGACGCCGGACATCGCCAACCTGACCATCTCCGGCACCCCACGCGGCGACGCCGGCGAGTACGACTCGGGCAGGCCCCAGTACCACTTCCAGACCGCCACAGGCGTGCCCCAGTCCGCGTACAACAACCTCGGCGTTAACCAGAGCCCGCTCAAGAATAAGCCCTCTCGTGCTGGTCTGCCGACTGTGAGAATGTGTTATAAGTACAAATAGAATGCAACTGAAAGAAATATTGTATCAGGGGTGGATGGACTCTGCCGGGAATCCGTACACCGACCAGCGGTCGATGTCGCCCGGCAGCACCGATCTCTCCTCTGGCGGCGGCTCGCCCCCGCTGGCCGGCATCCAGCAGCCCCCGATGCTGTCGCCCTCGCCGGGCGTGCCCATTGGCGACGACGAGATTATACCCACGGCGATCGTCATCAAGAACATTCCGTTCAACGTCAAACGCGAGACTCTCCTCGACATCATCGTATGTCTCTACACTTCGCTACCATCGCATGTGACTTATCATTACCCAGGCATCGCTTTCGATCCCGACGCCGTACGCCTTCAACTACCACCTCGACCAGAGCGGCTCTTTCCGCGGCCTCGCCTTCGCCAACTTCCGGGCGTCGAGTGACGCGGATGCAGTCGTCGCCGCGCTCAATGGATTCGACGTGCAAGGCCGCAAGCTGCGGGTGGAGTACAAGAAAGTACTCCAGGCCGGCGAGAAGGAGCGTATCGAGCGCGAAAAGGCCATTCGCCGCATGCGTTCGATGCAGATGGAGCGCGGCCAGGTCGACATTGGCCAGCCGACGCAGCAGCATCTGCTCCAGCAGCAAGGCCCCGCCACTCCTTACGACGACTTCGGCACCGTCATCCCGCCGACCTTCTCGCCCCACCGCTCTTTCTCCGGCCACAACCCGTACGCGCAATTCGACCCCGTGCCACCTATGCCTGTGCCCCAGCCGTACGGACAACAGACGATCGCGCCTGCCCCGCCGCCGCCTGCGTTGAGCCCTGCACCGAGCAAGGGCGGTGCTGCGACGGAACTTGATCTGAACGACCCTGCGACGCTCGAGATCTACAGCCGCATCCTGCTCTTCAAGGACGACATGATGCGCGACGAGCTCGCCTTCAGCCGCACTCTCAGCCCCAAGCAGCGCCGCATCGTGCACCTCGTCGCGCAGAAGCTCGGCGTATACCATTACTCCGTCGGCGAGGGCGAAGACCGGTACGCCGTCGTGACTCGCATTGATCCCGAGAAGGTGATGAGCGTTTCATTGCGAGATGTGGGGCCCTGATGTATGTTTGCTGACATTTTGTTTTCGTCCCACAGCGCGCTCAGGCTCAGCGTCACCCCGGCCTCACTCGCACGCCCTCTGCCGCCTACCTGTCGGCCACATCCCCGACGTCAACGGGCCTCGCTCAGGCGCTCCGCGCGAAAAAGAGCATGCCGGACATGAAGACGCTCCAGGCGCAGCGCCCCACCGACCTGACGGGTGCTCCACGGCTCAACACCCGCCTCTCGAACGGAAATATGCGCGAGGGCTTCAACACCATCGCATCGCCTCCGCGCCGCTCGCCCGCGTCGTTCGCTGGCTTGTTCTCAACCGGCGGTGGATTCGGTGTGCCGCCTGTACCTGCCATCCCCGCCGGCATGTCCAGTCCTGGCGCTGGACCAGAGAGCCCGAGTGTGCTCCGCCAGCCGCGCGGGCCGGGAACGAGCGGTGGATTCGGTACACGCCGTGACCGCGTCATCGCGAGCGAGAGCCAGGCGCCCAGCCGCGGTGTCGAGGCGCGCTCGCACGAGCCGCTCGAGCTCTGAGCGATGCATATGCGCCGATAACAGTCCTTACTCTCATTCGTGGATTTCTGAGGATTACGACCATTCCGTCCATCTATAATGGCCTTCACACATCACTCTCACTCGGCTCGAGCTTCCCACCCCTTCCTTCACCTCTTGATTTCCCATTCGTTTGAGAAGCGCACGGTCGCTACATGGTCTTATCGGTCCTCCTGCTCGAGCTTTCCCTCCCCTCCGGTTCTTTCCATCTCGTTCCCATTACTGCCATCTACAAGTCTCCCTCGTATCGATGCTAGCTTGCTTGCTTGCTTATCCTTGCTCAATATCTGAATCTCCTCGGAATTCTCCACACGACAATCCCACACACAATATATGCATACAAAAGTCCCTTCACCGGCCCCTGTGTATATATATCGTACGGCCGGCCTTTCTGCTGCATATCATAGTATCCCCCCTCGTCCTCTTGCCTCGTCTCCCTCTCATCATCATCTCTCCTCTCGTCCGTTTCCTCGTTTCGTTGATTATTACCTGCGTGCGTGCGTGCTGCCATCGTCGTATGCTCCCTTCTATGTCTTTGGTTGGTGGATATATGTGCGTAGTACATGTGGATGCGATAATAGAGCACTGGGTGCATTTCTCAAGTCTTGGTACCTGCCGTTGCTCTCGCAGGGGTTAGGAGATGCAGAGTCGTCGCGCGATGGGTTACCGTCGCGCGCCGGACCCTTGTTTGCTTGCTCTTAACCCTCATGTCGTCTTTGCCACTCAGGTGTAGCTTCATCTACGAAGCTCGGTTACATGGATGTGTATGGTTGGGTGTGTGGTTCGAACTCGATGGAGAGGCATCAACCGGGTGATTGATGTGGCTGCCACCTGCACGTTATGTTTTGGGGCTGTACCAGCATTCGCACGACATATCTCAGAGATGTCACTCGCTAGCATGCTACAATATCCACAATATCCACAGCATACATGGCTGGAATCGCACGCGACAGCAACGAAGGGCTTGTGTTGGCACTGCGCGATGCACTCTCAGTCAAGCTATTCCTTAGTACTGATAGCACGTAGAGCTGATCCTACAGAATGTGGACATCAAACCCACCCATACGCCGAACTTCAGTCTGAGGAGCAGATTACACCTATGCGACAGGGCGGTGGTGCTACCATTGTTTGCAGACACTACACTATAAGATCGAGAATGGCTGAACGCAAGCCGCCAAGTGGCTTATATCAAGCCAATGGGCTGATAAGTGGCTGATTTTGACCATCAATCGAGCAAATTGGGCGGCTGATATTTTGACACACATCAGCGGTGCAGCCGTTCCGGTGACTGATTTTGACCAAACACGACTGTTTTTAGGCCATTCTGCAGCGTGCAGATGGCTTATGGAACGACTGCACCTCAGCCGTTCCTGATCTTATAGTGCTAGCGGGGCGACTTGCGCGGCACATGGGCTGTCGAAGTCTCGACTCTTCCGCCCTTTCTTCTCTTTCAGGCTACGGCCATTCTTTCAGATGCGCATTCTCACCCTCCTACTCCGACATACAATCGCTTTACGTACTTCTCCGCCACCTTCCGTTAGTCTATATACACAAAAGACCATTCAAGAGGTATAAAACTTGGTGATCCTGGGTCTGCGCTCAGTCAACAGGTAACCGTCCCCTCCGCCGACTCTGCCTCTCGAACCTAGATCTCTCGGCACTTCTCTTGTGCACAGGTACGCCTGTTGTACCCCAGCAAGACCAGTCTAACGCAATCGCGCAGCTATGTCCAAAGTAAGGCTCTTCATTGCCATGTACCATACAGGGGTTCGCCGGAAATATCACTGGGCCCTTATCGTCACCGACGGTGGCTTTCCTACTTCGCGACAGAGCATCAGAGCTTTCGAAATCAAGCAAGTGCGTGCAGCGCGCGCCGATGGAGTTGTAGACGCCTTTTGGCAGACTCACAAGAATCCCGTGGTCCTATCGAAAAGCTCGAATTTCTTCGGTCTAGTCGCATTCCCGCCTTTCTCTGACGGCAAGATGACGGCGAAGGACATGGAGGCCTTTCTCGACGAGATCCCGGCTTATCCAAAGACCCAAAGCGAACACAAGATGGATGGTACTGGATGGACATGCGCTCGGTGGATCCTCGATATTCTGACCAGCTATGGGAGCGCTTGGGGTCTTGAGTTCGTGGAGAGCATGCACCGCAACGATACGCTCTACAACGAGATTTATAAGCAAGCGATCAAACTGGACCGGAGTGAGGAGGAAGATGACGAACTTGAAGACAAGGGGATGGAGGCAGAGTGGGCATATGGACGTGCATCGGATGGGTCTGCGGTGAAATATGTGTCCTTCCCGGAACAATACATCCAATAGTTACCGGCCTGAGGGCTGACTAGGTCAGATATCAACGCAGTTTTACTTACGGAAGATGTAACACGATTTTGAGTCACGATATTGCACTTGTTGTACCTCAATGGTTCAAAAATCATACTGCCTTAAGTAGAGATACATCGTCAACGTAGATAAGCAAGTGTTTTCCACTTCGAGTAATCATGGCGGGAACTGCCGCACAAGATAGTCGTCCGCCTCTGTCTCCATGGGGTAGATCGTCATGAACCGGGAAAGTCGCGGGACCCAAGATCTCTTCTCGAGAGCAGAGTACGCCGTCCAGACGGACTTCCGATATTCCCACCAAGCCGGGAACCATCCCGCACAACCCCAATCAACGACTGCGGTGATCTTCAAGGTGGAGGGATCGACCATGATGTTGCGCGGCATGAGGTCGCCATGTGTGAGAACAATAGGATGTGATAGAGCATGCGCCGCCACTATATCCGGTGGAAGGAGGTGCAATGGCTCAAAGTACCGTAGTATGCGATTGAACGCCTGTTCGTCAGCGAAGGGCCCTCGTTGACGATAGGGAAGCCGGTGATCGACCACAGAGCTACCGTTCACCGCACAGATGGCTGAGCCATGGGGAGATGGTATGCGACGCATCTCGTCGACGAAGGGTTTGAGTTGATCAACGACGCGATCCCGGGCAGATTCGTCGAGTTTCCGCCAGATACTGTCGAGGTTAACTCCGGCGGCACGATTCATGATGATATGACAGTCATCGTGTCTGGCCCAAGGTAAGCGTATGCAACCCCACACGTGAGGTACAGGTATGCTCGTATGCGCGCGAACAAAGCGCATCGCACTGATCTCTGCGTCAGCTTCATGACGCGACAAGGCAGCCTTTGCGAAGAGCCACCGCCCACAGGTAGCTATGACGAGATATGGTCAGTTCCGAAAGTTTCGAGCTAGAAACGGATATCACCTCTCCAGAGCAGAGATGGAAGCCGATGCCACCAGCACGACTGCTCGTACCAGTGGCGTAAACTGCGTACATACTGCTGCCACAGCGCAATGAGCCGACGAAGAAAGCTTCCTGAGATGCCAGGTGGGCTAGTCGACGTTTGTGGCATGTTGATTAGAGATTGAGCATGTCACAACCGAAGACGGAGGGAATGACGAGCAGAGGCAACCACGGTCGATGGGTCAGTGCGTAGACAAAAAGGTCGCGTGCCGAAATTCCCATGGCTTTCTACTTGGGCTTTTACCTTTGCTTGAACGTCGGACTTTCGTAACTTCGCCCACCACTATCACGTCAGAATAGGGTATCCTCAATGCTGAGTTCAAACGGGTCGTTTTCTAGGGCCGCTGATAGCGTACGCGAACTATCTAAGATGTTGTTCGTCGCCGGCATGCAAGGACACGTGGGGCCACCGTTCTTCCTCACGAGCGGCATTGTACTCTAGCTATTTTGCGCCACACTGGTTGCCTCTTCATCCTCTGTCTCGGCGATGGAGCACTAGCAGGTATAGACCAATATTGCAATGATACGCCATAATGAACACGTGACGGCACACAACAGGCGATTCTGTCTGAATACATAACGCTCCCGGCGCGACGTTAGGGGCCCTCAGAAGCATGCATAGAAGAGGTTGGCTGTGATCTTGACGGGTACGATAGTAGACCTCAGTCTAGGTGATACGTGTTGCAAGCTGTGACCTTTTGCGTACATTCAGGTATCGATGGAATGGATCTTTGGTAGCGAGAGGGGCCCTCGTGTTAGTCTATAGCTGACGCTAACCCGTCAACACCGTTATCCACACCGGATGACATCTTCCTAGATAGCTTGCGGTGCACCTTCGTCCTGCAATGCACCTCCCACGGTTCGCCCTCGATAATCATGACAGGTCGATTCTTGTCGACGGTGCAAGTCGGACAGACGATCTGGCGGCGAGCTTCTAGCATCGCCATCGGGCTATGTGGTACGGTTAGGCCGCTCCGTGAACATGGAGGCTTGAGATGGTAAACGCACTCAGCAGACTTTGCGCTTTCGCGCAACAGCTTCTCGGCGGCGAGAGAAGTGGTGAGAGGATCGGGTATGGATTGACCGGACAAGAACGCTACCGAGAGTCAGCCCACAGACGTACGGCGGTGATTTGTGGCTCACCCGCCGTGATATTCTGAGCGATATCAGATACGTTCCGCTGCCAACCCGCGAGGTCTAAGGTACGTGTAAGCGGCGATATGTTGCGCGTAGATAAAGGTACGTACCCGTAGCGTCAAGAGCGTAGAAGTCTGGACCATTATCGGCCGCTCGACGTGCAGCGTACACGGCGGGTATCAACTTGTTACGGATCCAAGACACTTGTCGTTTTGCGTACTGTCTCGTCGACACTTTCATGTTCTCTACGGTAAGGTCGTACTGAGCAGACGAAGGGTTGACTTCGGCCAGGTACTGATCGAACTCCTTGAATCCTACATGACGGTATGAGAAAGAGCTGGTGATGGGTGAGAGAGAACGCACCGATAGATTGATAGATGCCGGACGTATAGTCGAATTGAGATAGATCGGCGTCGTTACTATTTGTGCCTGCTATCTTTCGAAGCGCTGAGACTTCGTCCAAGAGCCCATCCTATGCCCTGTCAGCACGGGATCCCATACGGAGAGAAATGTGCATACCCGTAGCATATCGTCGACTCGCGCTCGTAGGCGGGGTTCGAGCGCCGTCATGTCCGCATGCAGCCAGAAGCAGAGCGTGTCGTATCTGATGCGGTTTCAATACCACGAGTCTACGAGCAACTTGTGAGGAGCGTACCTGGGCAAAGCGACTTCAGCGGCTTGTGAGCGATACAGCGAGCTCGGACGTTGGCCGGTCGCTTTGATGATAGACAGACTGCGCAGAACTTTGCGAGTATCTCGCCAATGCCAGGTACCGGAGATCACAGGGTCAAGTTTCGCAAGTATCTCATGTAGCGTCAGCGCTAGGTCTGGCTGGTCTGCGGCGGAGGGTGCAGGATCGGGAAGGTTATTGAGTAAAGCTCGCATCTCGGGAGGCAATGCAGCTATCGAGGCAGCCAACTCCTCATCAGGAGCTCGAGAGGTAGTAGAGGCGGGAGGGCTGCTGGCTGGGTCGTTCGGCAGTCTATTCGAGAATATGAGGTGCTGCAGCCAGTACGAAGTTCCGCCGACGACGATCGGAACTTCCGCTCGTTCATGCATTTGGTCGATCTTCGCGCATATGAATACAGTCGGCATTGCGTATCGTTACATGAGACTTGGGCTAGCTCACAGTCCTCATGGCGTCTTCTACCCAATCACCAACGACATATCGCTCGCCAGGGTTCTTAAAGTCCATGAGCAGATGCTCGACGCCCTGACGTTCGTTCTCCGGCATCTTATTTGTCAACACGTCTAAGCCACGATAGACTTGCATGGCATCCGCGTTGAGAACCTTCGAAGAACGCCATTCTGGTGACAGAGCGCCCTGCGATATCCGCTGCGCGAGCTCGACCGCGAGCTTCGACTTGCCGACACCGGTGGTGCCGCAGATGACGATCACGGGTTTCATGGGTATGCGAAGTGGACTGAAGACATGAATGAGACGTCGGATTGGAGTGATGGCGGGCGTTAGACGAGGCTGAACCAATGCTAGGTGATGGTAGTAGACAAACACAGAAGAGGCTCAGTCGCCCATGTTTAGTTCGGGAATTGCCGAACGAGAATTCCACGCTGGCGGACGCGCTTCGACGCGCTCGAGGACTTGCCACATCTCCGCACACTGGAAGTGAATGGCTGTCGGATCGCGGCGAGATGCTGAAAGGACATGGATATTTTGATAAATGGAACCAAGGTGTTATCGTTCAGTATATGTAGCAATGAATGCAAATTAATTCACGGAGACCTCCTGTATACTGCCAGTGATTAGACTCAGAGTGGTACAGACGAGAGTTTGCAGAAGAAGATGGGGGAATTTATCTAAAGAGGGCCTGTATACACCATGTGGGACTGGGTAGAAAATATCATTGAAAAGGCTTGCACACTTTCCCCACTCTCCCTGTGGGACTATCACAAATATGTCTGTCGTAGCCCTCACAGAACTCCAGCGAAGGTACTTGAAGTTATTTCTGTCAATATGTCAATGTGATCGCAGGTGTACAACTGCGGAAACTTTTGGTAAAATCTTTATGTCAACTTCTCGGCAGCCTGTCAGAGTTGACACAGGCTATACAGTAAATGATTACTGAATCAGATTCTTCGTACTCTCACCGAGGCTGTTCTGCATATTCTCGAGGGGAGAACAACGGAGATGGCAGAGAAAAAATTATGAATAATTTCGTATCCGGAGACCGGAGACCGGACATCCAGACACCGATGACGGGATGTCCATTGACCGGGCCTCGGTGGTGCGGGCATCCGTACAAACTCACCGGACCATTGAATGGGCATGCTACGGATGACCGGTCCAGGCGATTATTGTGTCAATTTTCCTTCGCGGATCGACATCTTCAATGCACGATGATGCTACAAGAGCACGATAGATTGAAGAGATAAAAGTGGTGCTGTATACGATACATGGATACCTTATATGC
>UWZB01000067.1:3254-58309 GCA_900536885.1 Peniophora sp. CBMAI 1063
AGATGGTGAAGAAGGAGGACGCGCCCGCGCCGCCGGCCAGTGCTCCGCCGCACGGCCAGGGCGGCGCGGGGCCGAGCGCGCCGACGCCCGAGCAGCGGCCCGCGACGACGGAGAACGCCGGGATGGATATGAACTTTGGGATGGACGGGTTCAACGATCTGCTTAGCGGGATTACCTTCGATATCGGGGATCTGGGGCCTGGCGGGTTTGATTTCAGTCAGGAATGGATGACGGATCCGATGCCGATGGCCGAGATGAAGTAGAGCGTCGCCGTTGCTGAGGAGGGGAGGGAAGATGTTTGGAAGGAGGGTCGTTGGGTGCTCATGCTGCTGAATTCGCTGCTGCCTGCGGAATTATTTATTACACTGCTCCTCCTTTTCGTCTTATCTGTGCAAAATCTTTTCTTCTACGCTTCTAATCGCTCGCCTTGTTGCATATCGCATACCAACCCTCACTCCCCACATCCCGCCCAACCGACACTTTATCCCTTAGCCTGTCGACTTTTCTTCTTTCGCTACTGTACATATTTTATATCGCTTGACATACTCTCCGTCTCTGTCGTATATGCTCTCTTTTTCTCCTCTCTTCTCCTCTCTATCGCCAAATCTCTCTCGTGATACATCCATCTCCGATCTGTCTGTTTTGACTCCTTTGCTAAGCTTGTACTTGTTTACCTCTATCTGCCCCGTCTGCGAGTCGTGCTCGAATGAATTCTGTGAATATTCTGTTCGCATCTTTGCTGTCGTTCGAGGTGTGATCTCGTCGGTCGTTGCTTGATCACAGCAAGTCGCCCGACACAATACCACCGGACTAACACGATACACCGATTCTGATGGGAGGGTCTCACAGTGATACGACTTTTTCGCGCTATATGTGAATCTATTGTATATGTATTGTACGACACAGCATTGCGAGATCTATACTTGTATCCAACATTAGGGTATGACCTGTATTATACTCAACCAAGAAGCCCGTTCTATACACCATACGATCCGTCCCGGACCTTCCCATCCTCGCCGATCCAAACCCTCAGACCATCATGTGCAGGCCGCACCCAAACCTTCTCGCCCTCCTCAACCTGATCCAAGCACTTCCTCTCCCTATCCGACAAACCCTCCTGACCGACCGTCGCCCCACCCAATATCTCGCCCACATGCACGTACTCATCGTGAGGGATCTCATGACCGAATCCAGTCAGATATGTCCTCGTCGACTTGATCTTGCGCGCAGTCTCTACGGCTTCACCCAGCCCGAAATGGCTCGTGTGGAATGTGGGGCGCAGGCAATCGAGCACGACGACTGAACGCGGTGATGCCAGTAGATGAGGCCAGGTCTCCTCTGGAATAAACGAGACGTCGCCCATATACACTATGCGACCGTCGATCGAAAAGGCGTGGCAGATATACGGCTGGAACACAGTAGGTTTATCTGGCGAAGTGGGCGAGCCGCGGCGTATGGGCGTAGACGGCGTCGTCGTATTGGGCGTAGGCGCGTGGCCCGTCGGCGGGACGTCAGAGAAGTACCGCCCATGGTGCACAGGCATCGGGACGACCTGTACGCCCGCGACGTCGAACGGCTGGTAGTCCTCGAATATGTGCCAGCGGAACTCCGGGACGTCGCCGCCGCCGCTCGCCTGCTCCTTCGCGATCATGTACGGGAAGGCGCGCTTGACTTCGCTGAAGGTCGTGCGCGAGACGTAGACGTCGATGTGCGGCTGGATCACGCCGCGCAGTGTCCAGGCGCGCAGGTCGTCCAGGCCGTTCATCGCGTCGGCATGGGCATGGGTGATCAGGAGCGCGTCGATGCGCCGCAGCTTGTAAGGCGGGAACCACTCGACGGCCGCGGACTGAAAGTTCTTGCCGCAATCCACAAGTATGGTCCTGAACGCATATTGAGCATTTAGCATTCAATCCTAATATGGTATATGTGGTAGCGTACTTGGTAGACCCGTCTGATCCTGGGATGCGAACAATGGCAGAAGTGTTCCTTCGAATATTCTTCTTCCCTTTCTCAGTCAAAGTGCTCAGACAGGTCGTACACGGCGGAACCTCGGGCGGCGCCGTCAAGCACGACACGTTCGGCACGCTCCCGGACGTCCCAGTGCCGAGAAATATTAGCTCGAGGTCCTGCGAAGCAGCAGAGCAAGCGGGCGCTGAAGAAGACATGATGGCGCGAAAAGGTCGAATGTTTCAAGGGGGACGCTGGACGGCGGCTTAAGTACGTCCAAACCCAGCTGCGCCGCTATATGTCTAGTCTAGGGATAGTGCGCTGATCTCCCCGGCGAGATCGCGAGGTGGGTGGGTGGACAAGAAATCCGGCGGTGCAATCATCGCGAGCTGCACGTTGCGGCGTTCTGGTGTCATCGATATATCTGCGCGCCTCGTTGCGGCAACTGCCGCAAGCCGTGAAACACGAGATGGCGACGCGCGCCAGGTGCAAACTTGAACCGAACCTGCACGGCGAGAAACAGAGCCAATGCCTACGTAGTCAGTATGGCATTGTGTGAACGACGATCGCACAGTCAGATAGCATCGATCCGTCGCCGCTCTGTGAGCTCGGAGGATCTTCATGACTTTCCTTCGACTCTCATCATCGCCCGAACATGACGACCAGCAAAGGTCTAATATCACGACTGAGTACCTGATATGGCATGTGCTTATAGATACAGTGAGACTTTTCGTGTATCTAAATGCGCCGCTCAACTTGCACCCATGTTGACAAGTTGCCGAAACGGCTCCCCGTGTCCGCACTGTCACACTTCAACTTATCACCCAGTACATCTCTCAGGCAGTAGTAAGCATCGGCTGCAATGGAGCAGTCTCTTACAGCCACTTCGAAATGATGGTGCTCCAGTAACTGCAATATGAGCGGCAGTATCGAGTCTCGTGTGATCCGACAACTACCGAAGAGCCTGAGAGCGCTCAACTTCGGATAGCGCATAGAAGGCGCTTCATGCCCTGCTTTGTGGCGCGGTAGCGTATCATGACCAACTACCCATTCGACAAACACCGTAGCGGCGTACCCACGAAGATTCAAGGACTTCAGATTGTCCATGACAGCCGCGGGCCAATACCACTGCTGTGGAAGCTGCCTGCCGTTAAAGTCGTAGATCGGCTCCGTCTGCTCGACCTCCAAAAACAGTTCAGAGCCATTATGAGGAACGAGCTCGCACAACGAGGTGGCGAACGCGCAGATGTCCAGAACGTATTGTGCCTCCCAGTCCCAGACGTGTCCTAATCTAACTTTCGAGGGCACTGCGTGGGCACTTGCCACATTGCGAGGAGCGGCGAAGACGTATTCGACTTGATGTGCCGCGTATCTCCCACTCTTGACGGAGAAGTCCATCGAGGTGCTGGAGTAGTACGTGTCGTGGTACTGGACGGCATCCCTGAAACGGTCCTTGAAGAAGGTGCGGAATCCGGGCATATCTATGAACGGGTCGGTGCGAAAGCGATGGTATTGGTGTTGGAAACACAGATCGAGAGACGCATCGGCCGGTATTGCGATATTCACCAGCATACGCGTCAGAACGCGCACAGTGCTTTCGAGCTTGAGTTCGCGTAGATGGGGTAGACTGACTGGTCGCGCAGGAGGTGTGAAGTGCTTATGTCTAACACCTATCGGCATCCGTGTGTCGACGATGGAAAGCGACTCGAGCAGAGGCATCATGGCCAGAGCTTCAAAGAAGGTTTGACTGCTCAGGAGCTCCGCGACGAGGGCTTCGTCCGCAGGGTCGTCACCCTCGAACGCAAAAAGCCCTGACTCGAATGCACATCCTACAAGAGCGAGGCTTACGAGCGTAGGGGCTAGTATGCTCGCACAACCGGCGACTTTCGGAAGGGAGACCCCAATGAGCTCGACCTCTTGCAGGTTGGGCGGCGGCGTGTCGCCCAGCAAACCATGTGCCCATGCTGCACAGTGTATCTGTGTATGCAGACGCAAAGATCGTAGCTGCGGAGCTTCACTACGAAGATGATCCCCGATCTCAGGCCACCGACTTTCTCTGGGGCTTGTCCAGGACACGAACAATTCGCCGATACGATACAATTGCGAGTCGAGGAAAGTAGTCAGGCGTTGCTGTGCCTTCCAGTTCTCATCAAAGACGACGTGGAGCCGTAATGGGACGACGCCCGAAAGCTCCAAGGAGCGCGATAGTGCGTCCGACGTCTGAAGCGGGACGCGAGACCAAAACTCGGCGGATGAATGCGCGGCGCGGTGCCACGTCTTACACACGCGGGTGACTTCAAGCCAATTCCAAGCAATAGAATGACAATGCGTCTCGCAAACCCTTTCAAAGCGGAGGCCGGCTATGCATGATGCGCCGACAGCAGTGGCGCCGTCGCTATCCCCATCGGTATCCGGGAGCGTGAGCGGATCACGATGGCGTCGTTCAGTGTGAGTAGTATCATAGGACACGAGTACCAAGATCTCCACGAGTAGCTCGAGCGGTATGTCGTTGACGAAACAGTGGGCTGGCAGCACTTTGGTACTTGAGGTACTGAAATAGCGATCCAACGAAAGTTGAAGGAGGACTGGTCGGTGAAAACGGCGGCCCGTCCTTGACTGCGAGGTAGTACGCCGAGCTGGAGCCGTCCCTCCATCCCTGTGCTCGTGGGGAACAGATACGCTCGAGAAGAACGCATACATAGTCTGTCAAGCACGGAGTACACTCAATGATGGCGCTCAGCCGTAGTGGTAGTTCGTATGAAACTTGCATCAGCGCGCGAT
Source organism: Peniophora sp. CBMAI 1063 (assembly GCA_900536885.1). NCBI lineage: Eukaryota > Fungi > Basidiomycota > Agaricomycetes > Russulales > Peniophoraceae > Peniophora > Peniophora sp. CBMAI 1063. The sequence continues at coordinate 7,983 of UWZB01000067.1, forward strand.
GATCATTGGCCATGGCCGGCAATTCCCGACTTTCGGACGAGTATAATCGAATGACTTTATTCCGGTGTCAGGATTGGTCGTCTCACGATTCAGCATCATGTGACTGCTATATGACAGATGTTGTGATACTACAGTAGCGTCTGAATCCTACTACACGAATCAGCGTTTCCCCCGATTGACCCATCGCAAAAGGTCGAAGAAGCGGCTCTGCTGCTGCTCGTATAGTATGATGTGGTTGTCCACCCGTTCACAGTGCAGCCTATCGCCAAGTATACTTCTCATGCGGTTGTAATCAACCATCTCCACTACACAGTTTCTGACAGTGACGGTGAGAGGGCGATGTTCCATCAGTTGTGATAGGTACGACAGTGTCGAGTCTTGTGAGCCCATCCGATAGACATCAGAGAGCTCGATGGAGTTCAGCTTTGAGAAGCGTGTGGAACGCTGTGTATCCCCTGTCAGCGGTAGCACAAACGTGTCTTGGCTGGCTATCCACTTGAGAAACTGCGTCGTGGCGTAGCCATGAAGATGAAGCGACGTCAGATTGACCATCTTAGCCGCGGGCTGGTACCAGTCTTGATGCCGTTGAAGCAAACCCTCAGCTTCGCCAAGTGGATCTACCTGTACGACCTCCAACGAGACTTCGGGACCGCTGCACGGGATGACCTCGCACAACGAGGCGGCCAAGGCGCAGATATCTCTGATATAGTCCGCCTCCCAGTCCCACGCATGTCCCAATTCGATCCTCGATGGTAGCACGTGCGTAGACGTAGGACAGCGAGGAGCTGTGAACGCATACTTGGCGTGGTGTAGTGTATACTTGTTGCTCGAGAGAGACAGATCCATCGAGTTCGCGGAGTAGTATGCGCCACTATTGGCCGCGTCCCGGAAGTATGCCCCGAGAAAGGCGCGGAATCCGGATAGGTCGATGAAGGAGTCGGTCTGGAAGCGATCATATCGGTGTTGGAAGCATATGTCGAGGGACGTAGTGCTCGGTATCGCGATGTTCATGAGCAAGCGCGTTACGACACGTACAGTGCCCTGTAACTTGAGTTCGCGTAAATGTGACAAGGTCGGAGGCGACACTGGTGGTGCAAAGTGGTCATGTTCAAGTGCTATAAGTCCTATCGGCATGCTCGTGTTGATGACGGAAAGCGACTCCAGTAGAGGCATCTTGGCCAACGCATCGAAGAATGTACGGTCAAGGAGAAGATCTGCGTCGAGGATCTCCTCAGCCATAGGGTTTCCGTCGAAGAAGGAGAGCTCCGTTTCGAATGAGCAGTTGTATAAGACGAGGGTTGTGAGCGTGGGCGCCAGTAGAGTCGAGCAACTAGATATTCTCGGGAGTCGAACGCTGTCGAGTTCGACATCTCGTATGTTCTGTGGCGGTACACCGCAGAAGAAGCTCTGAGGCCACATCGCATGGTAAAAGGAGAAGCATAAACGCAATGAGCGCAGCATGGGAGCCTCCTTTCTCAGGCTGCTTGTCACGTCAAAGCGTTCATTGGCCTTGATAGTCTTCCAGGATACGAAGATCTCCCCGATGCGATGTAGTTCGCGCTCGAGTAAACTCGCCAGGCGCCGCGGCGCCTTCCAATGATCGTCGAAGACCGCATGTACCCGTATTGGGATGGCGCCCGCCCGCTGCAAGGAACCTGATAGCGCATCCTGTGTCTGCACCGGAACGCGAGCACAAAACTCGGCGGAGGAACGCACGGCGTGGTACCACGTCTTACACACGCGCGTAACTTCAAGCCAGTTCCAGGGCATAGTATGGCAATATGTCTTGCAACCTCCGGCGAAGCGCAGGTCGGCTATGCAGCACGCGCCTTTGGCGGCGAGTGCGTCGTCGGCATCGCAATGGGCATCGTCGGAGGGGAGCGTGAAGGGATCACAATGGCGTTGTTCTGTATGGGTTGTATCATAGGATACATGCACCAGGATCTCCACAAGTAGTTCGAGTGGCAGTTCGTTGATGAAGCAATGGGATGACGGCGCGGGGATCTCAAGATATCGATCCAATAAGAGCTGGACGTGGACGGGTCTACGGAACGGGCGGCCCATCCTGGGCGTACACGATGTGACGTTGCTGTTTCGGCGTGCGTGTCTCTATGATATTGGATGTGCGCGTCGCAAGCGAGACTTACTCCGACGGTCGTGGTGGTGGGTGGCACGAACCCCGCATCATGATCAGGGTGTGCCATCAAGCGGGTCATCAGCCACGCGGCGAAAGCGTCACGGGCACACATCACCCTCTACTGCTCATCTTGTACTACGTTATATGTACACGCATGTCAAGTCCATATGCTACACCATAGACTCAAACATCCGCTCAAGCTGATTCGGACAGACCATCATCTCCTCCCAATACGCCAACTCATTCTCCTTCCAATCCCACTCCAGTTTCTCACCAATCACCTCGCACAACTTCTTCCGCGCGCCAAAGTCCCCCAAACAGCCCTTCACCGATACCGCGAACTTATGGTGTTCGAGCATCCAAAGAACGTGGGACAAGAGGGAGTTCTCGTAGCCATCGTCTGTGATGTGGCACTCGCCCGAAAGCTTGAGCGAGGCGAGCAGCGGGTAGAGTGTAGGTTGGGGTGTATCTTCGGTGTGCTGCAGTCGCCCCTCGTGGACTATCAACCAAGCGAAGAACTCGATCCCGGCTTCTCCGTCGAGGTGCAAGTGTGTGAGACCGGTCATCGACGCCGCACACCTCAACCAGTCGTCCGGCCTCAGATCCGCCTCTTCGAATCCGTAAGCTTGAGAGACCTCAAGCGCGACATCGGGACCGTTGTGCGGTACGATATCGCATATCGAGTTTGCCAGGGCGTGGATCTCGTCCGTGAAGTACAACGTATCCCCGCTATCCCCGTTGATGAAGTGTACGAACTGCATGCGCTCAGGAAGAGCATGCTCTCCACATTGTCGAGGGTTTATGAAGGTGCACGAGACCTCGCGTTCTGCGTATTCACCTGGTTCCAAGCTGAACCTCAGCTTTGTCTGCTCGTAGTATGACCCTTCACGCGTCGCGGAGGACAGGTGCTTCTCGAAGACGGCAAGAAGCTTCGATACGTCAACGGCCTCCGAATCGTCTTGAATCCCGGTCCTCGAGTCGTACTGGAACCAGAGAACGATGCTAGTGGTAATTGGTAGATCGACGCTGACAAGCACGCGATATATAGCGCGCAGACTCCCCTGAAACGTGAGCTGGCGAAGATGGGATAGATTGACCCGCTCTGGTTCAACGAACACGTCCAGCTCTTCGAGGTCTTCTGGTAATCGCGTGCCCGTCACAGAGAGCACTTCAAGCAAAGGCATCCGAGCCAGCGCATCGAAGAAAGAGAGGCTAGATCCCCTCTCCGCTGGATTGCTCGAGGGAAAGACGCTCCAAGGGCCCAGCGAGCATTGCTCCAGGACGAGCGACGTGAGGGTAGCAGGAAGCAGTGTTCCGCAGACTTGAGGCATGAGGAAGCCACGCAGTTGCACCTCACGCAGGTTTGGAGGCGCTCGGCAGGCGAAGAGGCGATGGCCGTCTATCTGGCGGTATCCGCCGATGGCATAAGACTCCAGATGCAGGCGTTGAAGCTCTGGTGCGGGAGAGCATAGCCATGAGGCAATATAGTCCCACTCAACCGAGTTTATGACTTGGCCTGTTAAAGAGACCTCGTTGGTGCGATGGAGCAGGCGGAGTGCCTGGTCCAGAGTTCGACGCACTTGCCATTTGGTGGCGAAGTGAGCTATGAGGCTTAATGGGAGGGTGCCGGAAAGCCCTATAGATCGCCAGGCGATCATTGGGTTTTGTAACGGGATGCGCGACCAGAATGCCGGCGAAGAGTGTGCTGCATCGCGCCAACGCTTGCATACACGCGTTACTTCGAGCCAGTTCCAAGGTAGTGTCGAGCAGAACTCACGGCACCCATTGTGGAAACGTAACTCCGCTATGCAGAGAGAGTCACCAAAGACCGGATACTCAGCGGGCGGCCAGACTTTGTCGTTATTGCCATCGTCTGTCCGTGCCTTCCAATGCGTATCGGGAAGTGTTATTGGGTCGCAGTGAAGTATATCCTCGTGCACAGTATCGTAGGCAACGTAGACCAGAATCTCGCCGAGCAGTTCGAGCGGAAGATCGTTTATATGGCACGGCTTCGACGGTGACGTGAAGTAGCGATCCAACCTCAACTGAAGATACGGCGCGCGGCGATTGGGACGAGCAAAGTCCTTTCGGGAGGCGTACGACATTGGTGCGGCCTAGCCGGCACCAGAAATGTGTCCCGCACTATGCTACGTGCGGAGTCGTGCACAGCAGAGCCGACCCGCATATGCTGGGTCGAGATCGAGATGGCGGTTTCTCGCAAGCCGCGTCTGGCCCGCTGAGGCACGACGCGCCTGCGCCGCAGTTTGGGCCACAATGGACAATGAAGTCCAATTCAGACGCGAAAGCGGTCTGTTGCTGGTACTCGGTCTTGTACGCACATCGTAGGCATGTGCATGTCAGTTATCGGCATGACTGGGATGCGAGGCTGATTGCACGCGCAGACGTGATGGAAGCTTGACATATTTTTGACATGAACTTCGACGCGGGTCGCGATGCACGCGGCAAATGCAAGGTGCCGGAGGGCATGTTGTTGCTCGCTCGATGAACAGGCATTCAACTAGGGAAGACATGGTTTTGGTCTGGATAGAGTAGGCGTCTTTATAGACTGTCAGGAACTTAGGCTATGTCCAGAAGATGAGGGTTATGGTAAGAAGATGGAGGTCGCGAAGGCCGTCGCACACCTGTCGCTAAGATTGGACGCGTCGGAAGTTACCGATTGATGGTGGTGGAGCCTGGATTTAAACCGAACGTCTTCTTCGAACGCAGCCAGCTCACTTGTCTCCCTTCCACGACCGTCGCCGCGCCTCCCACAGTCGTCGCCCGGGCTTTCCTCGTCCCCTTTACCATTTAGTACAAGCCACTCCCTACGATGGCCCCCTCCGCTCTTTCCACCCTTGTCGCCCTCGGCTCGGCCGGCGCTGCCCTCGCTCAAGTCACCCTCACCTTCCCCGCCACGCCATTGAACCAGCTTACTTTCGCGGCGACGACAGACCTGCCCTACCAGATCTATCCGGACTCGACGCCTTATGTCCGCGGCCCCCAGTCTGGCTACAACATCTGCAACTCGACGACCGAGACACAGGAATCTATGTGCCAGACCATGTGGGTTAACGGCCTTGACGGTATGTCTCTCACGTGCCGCCTTCGCCGCAGCTTTCTGAGATAGTTTCGCAGACTTCTGCTTGTGGGCACCTCCCAACGCCAACTCTACGATCGCCGACACGGAGGGTGAGGAGGTCGCATGGTGCACGAAGAAGGGTTACGGCACCCGTATCATGGAGGAGGGCACCATTACCGGCGCCCAGCTCTTGAAGACGGACCAGTACTGGATGATCACGGGTCTCGTGAACCAGTCGCTCATCAACATCCAATCCGACGATTTCGGTGGTGAGCTTGACTCTGGAGGACAGGACGAGGTACGTTCCATTTATAGACGCTTACTGCGCATGACGGGTTGTTGACGCGCCACGTGCTTAGCGTGGCAACCCGATCGGTGGGACACTCTACTCGACCGCCTTCAACTCGAACCCGTATGGCCAGATCCTCTGGTGGACTGAGTTCATCGGTTCCAACCAGTGTATGTGCCGAAATATAACATCCATCGTCACCTACGCTCATATCTTTCTCCAGTCTGTGTCAAGATCTGCAACCCCAGCGGCACGAACGAGGCCGGCTACTGCCAGCACACTCTTGACCGCATCGGCCTCCTGTACAACTGCCCGTCCAAGTACACCGCCGCTGCAGGCTTCCAGGCCGGCGAGTTCGAAGTCTGCGACTCTGACCTCATGACCGTCCCCGGCATCTACGTCGACTCCACCGGTGCCACCCAGTCCTACTCGCAGCCCCCGGAGTCGCTTGGTGCTATCACCAGCATCCCGTACACGCCCTCCGTCGTCGCATCGTCGAACTGCCAGACGTACGCTTCGTCTGCGCTCTTCACCGACCTCGTCCAGGCAACTGGCGCGGCTTCCGGCAGCGGCGCATCCGCCACCGGCTCTGCCACCGGCTCGGGCTCGAAGTCCGCGACGGGCTCCGCTGCCTCTGCAACTGGCTCCGCCGCCGGCTCGACGTCCTCCGCGTCGTCGCTGAACAACAAGAACGTCCTCTCGTCGCTTGTGTTCTCGCTCGCGGCCGGTGTCTTCGGTGTTGCGTCGGCCATCGCGCTCCTCGCTTAAAGCACAGAGCCCCGTCGCTCGCTTTCGTTGCATGTTCATGTCGTTGGATGACCTGGATGAGGAGGAGGCAAATACATCTTTACCATATCTCGTACAGGTCCTGCACTTTTCTGCGGGCGTCCTAGCTATTTCTTGATTCTTTTCACGTCGTCTGCCTCATACGGGACCGCGTCAAGCTCATACGGACTTGATTTGCATGATACCTCGCTATGCATTTTTCCATTGGAGTGATAATCGAATTGTGTCTGAATATCCACCACGCTCAGAAAGACTGGATGTCGTTTGCAAGTCATTGAGACTGCTTATCGGTCACTTCGGGTTGCTATACGGACAAGTACACATTAGCCCAACGGATGTTGTGGGCGCGGCTCATTAATATAGCGGACTGCGTCATATACGTTCTCCACAGTCCTCTACGCGATATCGCCATCACCATAACCACAAGTTCTATGACAAATGGAGGTCGTATCTTCGTGCAGAAGATGCGCCAGTCGGCCCGCCTCGCTCTGCGGAGTGCACTCAACTCGGATAACAACCGTTCTCCTAGCTCAAGCTATTCAATTGACACGGTACGCTCACCATTCAATTCGGCCCTTGCACGCCTCATCCCACCTGACTCACACAACCGCAGATCCTAACACCTGTAGGGCGACGCGCTGCGCCGGCTTGAAAGATATGCACGGCGATGTCGGCATCAATGGCGTGGGGTCGAAGGCCATATCAGCGCGTTCTAGAGGTTTGCTTAGAGATGGCAACAGCTAAAGCTCGCGCCTCGCGGCCGAGTGTTCGTAAGTGCATAAAACAGCGACGTCGAAGGTCGGGGGGCAAAGGAGTCTGATGGCCGCCCCGGGTCCATTGCGAGCATGGTGAACGTTCTTCTTGCCAATCTGCTCCAGGCGTGGATTGTGGGGGTGCTTTATGGTGCGCTGGCTCTGCTGTTTTGCTGGATGACAAAGGCTGAAGGAGTCTTTCGCAGGCGTCAAGTAAGTGTTGTTGCAATGCCGGGTGGCCCGGCCCCGCATTCCACGCGCGCTGACGGAGAGTAGTCTTGTCCTCGCCATCCTTTGCCTCCATAAGCTCGCTCCAATCAGGGAGCAGTTCTTTCGCATAACTCAGTGCGTAGCCCTTCTCCTCTCAAGCATGCAACAAGCTGACAATATCTCGCAGGTGGCTATTCTTCGCGATATGCATACTTGTAATCACGACCACGATTCACGCGGCGCTCGCCATTACGGACTTGATACGAGGATTCGCACAGGCTGAGGATGCCTTGCCGTACTTCGTAAACGCTGGACGGCCGATGGTGCTTGGTATATTGATCATCTATGCTTTCAATGTGCGTATCAAGTCCTGTGGCGCCGGATGTCGGGGCGCTCATGTTGGTTCTCGAACAGGTTAATGTTGGAGACGCTTTCATGGTCTGTCTCCTTCCGTGTGTACTGCACTGCGTGCACTGTGCTGACGACTTCAGGCATGGAGAGCTTTCGTCATGTGCAATCGCTCTCAGAAGCTTGCAATTGTCTACGTATGTCCGATTTCGCCGCGATACCCGTTTCAACTGCATGTCTAAGAGCAATAACAGATCATTCTGATCTCCGCGAACTGTGGTACGCCCCGACATCCCCGTCTCAATCGCTGCATCGAGCTCACCATACTTCAGGCATCAGTGTTATCTCCACCGTAGCATTCGGTCGCGCTGGAACGCTCTCAGAACGCACGGCGCATGCATGGATCATGACAGCATGGGCGATCTCTGTCGCCATTCAGTTGAGCGGTAGCATCATCATCGGCTGTATGTCCTCTTTCATCTGTCATCCTTTGCAGAAGCGAATGCTGACCTGGCTGCCGCGCAGGGAGAATAGCGGCTACCCCGATTGCTGCAACGTCGGGTCGGAAGTTCGACCCATGGGTCATTGTATGGGTCGCCGTCGAGAGCGGCGCGATATACACGTTTTTAACCATCGGTGCCCTTTCGGTATCTTTCCCGGCTGAAGCTGTCAGCTATTTTCTGAGCTATATTCTGGCCCAAGTATCCGTGCGTGCTGTCATTCACCTGCAAAACAAACCGAGGCTGACATTGAAGCAGGCATTCGCAGTCTTCACTATAACACTCCGGGAGTGTTGGAAAACAGAGCAAGAGATTGCACGAGAACGCGTCAACGCGACCAGCACGTTCTTGATCAACGACCGCCTGTACTCGCGGCGCTCATCCATCTCTATGACTGGCCATCGTCATCATAATTCTTCCACGGACGGTCTTGCTGTCGATGTGCTCACTACGACGCGCTTGGAGCATGTAGCTGTACGGGATGAGGACATCAAGGTCGTACCTAGATTGACTGCACCCCCGTTGTCACAGTGGGCTTGATACTAGATGGAATACTATAGCTTTTCTTGTTACTTGTGTCCACTGCGCGTATACGACCCGACGTGAAGTTGCCTTTCAAGCCTGTCCTTCCAAGTCCCGTGCCTCACGGAGGTTCGTCCGCTCTTCGGTGCCGCCATGGCGCGCTTGGAAGTGTGTTGTCAATTGAACTGTCGTACGCGGGCACTATCGCCCGGCCTTCTCGCTGGGCGCTAAACCTTGACACACTGCGCGGCGTGCTCATCAAGACGAAATATATGGCCAAGAAGCTCACAAGTTTCGAGCTGCTTCCAGCAGGGCCAGTGCTGTTGGTCTACCGCTGGGCTATACCCCTAGGTAGAGCGCGGACCGATGGCCTCCCTTTCAAAGGCTACAAACGGAGGATAGAATTCGTTGAAAAACGCACGTGAGCGTTACCCGGGTTCTCACGGAGTTATCGGAGGATCCGCCGGACCTCGGTACCGACGCGCACTCGCGCGGAGTCTCGGGCTTTCTTCCTGCGCTCACCGCGTCCTGCCGTCCATCCTGCTACTCCAGTGCATAACCAGACATACCTATATGCATGTGCTCGCACCGGTATTGGATGCTGGACGTATGCATGAGGCTGTATGAGGAGCTTCGTCGATGAAGCCCTCGGACGTTGTTGTCTTGACAGCTTGCTTCGCGTCCGCTTGCTAAGATCTTTCTTGATGGGATGCAGATCAATTTCATATACATCGATCGAATTGCCTATACAGTGGCAAAGACCAATCCTCGTTGACCTCACCGCACGTCGTAGAATGTACGCCTTTGGTGCATACCCTATCCGTCTGTCGTCTACCACCGTAATTGGGCGACGCGAAAGACGATCTCCTCTGGTTGTCTAAGACCTGTAGTGCAACCAAGAAGGAACCATCTTCTCTTCAGATACAGAGCTTTATGAGTGTTTCCAAGCTAATCAACAGGTACCGTATGGCGAAGATCCACTGACTGAGCGCTGCTCAATTTATTGGAGATGGCCGCGGGCTTCTACTGACGACGTATAAAGGCTGGGCGCCGTGATTTAGTATCCTCAGTGGCTCCCTTTCTGCCCGGTCCTGTCTTTTTCGTGCTGTCTGTAACCATGGCTCGTCTCTATGCCGCTTTCCTCGCTCTCTACACCGTTGCAGACGTCACTCTTGCCAAACCGAGCCCCTTCGGTAAACATGCCCAACACGCTCGTGCTGGTGCTCCGTACATCAACACCGACCTCGTCGCACAAAATGCCATTGCTATCACCAACCAGAGGTGCGTATACCCTGTTCTTTGTGTCTGCGCTCGAGCTCATAGGGTACTCAGTTGGGAGTACGGCGCTTTGACTCAGGCGCTAATCGAACTCGAGGCGCCCGCGTTGTCCGTCTTCTCATTGAGCCCATTCCCGCCTTTGACCCTCGTCAACCCCATCCCCGATGCTGTCTGGGATATCATCACCCCGTATGTCCTCCGTCGATACCTTGAGCGCGACAGCCACGGCTGACGCCATTTGCAGTATCCTTGACGCGGAACAGCCTGACGACTTCGCGTTTATTGATGGCGCAGGCGCGGCTGGCGATCCGAGCTCTATTGGCCCCGCCGTCATCTTGGCAAATACGGTCGCGAACAACAAGACCTGGGACGATGATGTTGAGAAGCAGCTCAACCACCTGCTGTACGATGTTCCGCATTCGGACGAGGGTGCCATTTCGCAGCGTGAGGACGAGGTTCAGTACTGGTGCGTCTGTCATGAGTCTCCTCAAGCCGCCGCTCTTCTAACTCTTCATTGCGCATATAGGGCTGACGCGGTATATATGATGCCTCCGTTCTTGGCATACTGGGGCGCTATGACCGGTGGCGCGAACGGCACCGAGCAGCTTAAGAATGCGCACTTGCAGTGCAAGCTTTACCGCGAAGCACTCTTCGACGCGGACGCCAGCCTTTGGCGTCACATCGCCGGTGGTAGCTGGCAACTCAACAACCACTGGGCTACTGGTGCGTCGCGCTCATCCTTCTTATGCCGAGCACGGTAGCTGACACGATGACAGGTAACGCGTGGGCCGCCTTTGGTATTGTCCGCGTCTTGGCGACCATTCAGGCGTCCGACGCTGCGGATGAGCTTCAGTCCGAGCAGCAGGACCTCATCGACTGGGTCAACGAGATCTTGAAGGGCTCATACCAGTACCAAGTACGCTCTCATCTTTCACGGACTGGGACATTCTCTCAACGTCATCTAGACCTCGAACGGCACGATCTTCAACGACATCGACCTCCCCGAGGACCAGACCTTCGCCGACTCCGCCGGCACGGCGCTCATCACCGCGGCTGCATACCGTCTCGCTGCTATCACTGGTGACAAGACGTACATCAAGAACGCCGAGACGAGTTACGAGTTCGTCGCGAACTCTATCGACGGGGACGGTTGGTTGAACCACGCAGTTAACCCGCTCACCTTCAACACTCCCCTCACCGGCGACATCCGCAGCCCTGAGGGCCAGTCTTTCGTGCTATCGCTCGTTGCTGCGCGTAAGGCGTACTACTTGACGCTATGAGTTGCATCCAGTACTAGACAGGCGTATCTCGCGTCGCATCCCTACTTCTCGCTCTCTTCCTGGCTGCTCAGCATTACCTATCCGCTCTTTACGCCTGTATCGCTCTTTACAGTTAATAGCTATTGTTATTGGGATGGAACTCTGGAACTTTGCTTTCTTGCATGGTTCACCCAGGGTGGATGATACCAAAGGAATAGAAAGCATGATAACTACATCCCAACGAGCCCAAATGAAGCGATGACACATCGCTGTTGTCAATTCAAGACGAGTTTCACTAGACGCTGGGCGCCCGAGCCTGTCTGGTAGTACGATATGTACTGCGTCTTACCATCCGAGGAAGCATACTCCGGGTGAGCGAAGCAAGCATAGTTCGTCTCCCCATTGGACTCGACCGAGGTGAAGATCTCCACGTCCGCTGCAAAGTGCACGTCAGTACTACACGTCACGCAAACGCAGATTCAAGCCACTCACAAGACCAAGGACCCTCAGGAGCCGAGGCAGACTGCATGTACGCCGTGCTGGACCCAAAGGGCATGAAGACGTTGTAGAAGCCGCCGAGTGCTGCGCTGTAGAAGACCGTGTTCCCCGCGGCGCCGGGAGTGCTGCATGATGCAAGCGTAAGCATCGCACAGAGCATACGCGCATGCTATGCGCTCACATTGTCCCTGCAACCTTGCTCACGTCCGACTGATACGAGCTTCCGTCCCAGTATGTCCACGCAGCCAAGTTGGTGAAGTCGCTCATCGGCGCCTAGAGAGGGAATCAGTCTCTACTTTCGAGAAGACTCGGTGAGAGACCTCACCCTCGCAAGATACGCGCCCGTCAAGACATTGCCTCCACCATACATGTAAGCATAGTCGTTGTATGAGACAGCTCCGTTGGCGAATTGGATGCTATCCGCTCCACCGAAGAGAGCCGGATCCTTGACGCCCGTGAGATCTGTCAAGCCACCCGTACTTGGCTCCAATCGTGCGCCCAGACCCAACGACAAGACCGTCTCATACCATCCCCACCCCAGCACCTCTCCAGAGAGCGAGGTAGAAGCGCACGACGATCCCTGCGAGCCACGGCAGAGCTTCTGATATCCCACCAGAACGCGATTGTTGTCGGGGTCCGCGAGAACCGCGCCTGGCCATATCGCGTATGTTGCACCGCAGTATGGGTCGCTCGAGCCAGTGCAGCCCGTAGACGTAGCATGTGCGTTCTGGAAGTCTGTCTCGGCTTGTGTCGGCGGGATGGTTTGTCCCGGGGTACCCGTGTGCGAAGTGCTTGTCCAATCCGCGCTTGTAAGAACGATGTTGTCCGACGCATCAAGATCGCTTGTCGCAGCAGCGGTATTATCCAGGCTATACGAGAGTCAGCCAACCTCCACAACGAAAGTAGATATGAAGCGTACAAGCCATTCGTCATACTGGTATCGTCGAAGAACCAGTATGATACCCCGTTCACCAAGGCACTCTGGCCATTATCACGCGCTGTCACGATTTCAGCACACCGCAAGTGATCCACAGTTTACGGAACATACCTTTGACAACGCTATTTTGAGATATGGCACCCAACTCGGTCACTGAAGCGACAGAGATGGCTCGCGGTGCGCGCGGGGTCAGGCGGTTAGACGGAGACGCGTGTACCAAAGAAGCGGCGACCACAGAACCCAGAAGAACCCGCGAACCCAACGTGCGCATGATGAAACCTGACGGGTACGACGAGAGGGAAGATTGACCCTTACGATGCACGGTGCACTTTATATATACTCGTCTTTAGCGCCGGTGTCCGCCGCAACAGTCGAGTGGATCTGATCAAGGATGCGTCCCTTCAACATGCTCAAAGCGCTGTTGGTAGTAGACACGCGCTCGCAAGAAGCACATGGACGCATGAGGTACCACGCCGCAGCAGTCAGCATCAATACAAGCAACGCATGAAGCATAGTGTAATCGCAGTCAATAAGTTCATCGGTGTTATGATGTAGCTCGTTGCTTATTCGACAGGAATAACACAGTGCCTGTAGCGAAGCGTCCGGTGATGTATTATGTAGCTCGGCGCGCGAGGGCGACTATCCTCGATTGAACTTCAAGTCACTTCCGTCTCGTCGGAGATCATGGTGTTCACTCTTCTTTCCTAAGGTTGCGGTGAAGCTGGGGCTCTACGAGGACAACACGGTCGAGCAACTTCTTGACGACCTCGTCCCTGTGTGCGTTGTAGCGGTCCGTGATCGCTTGCAATTGCACCGCGGTCTGCTTGTCGATCTCCACTTGCGCGGACTCGTTCGTACCCTTGTGCTACGAGAGCAGTGACGCTTGAGTATATCGGCATAAGCCGAGAGAATAGGAAACGTACCGAGGACTGGAACGCGTTGAACTCGTCCTCCTTGGACTTGCGATATTCGTCAATCTCCTTCTGCGCCTCCGTCCGTGCATCCTTCAGGCGCTGTACACGGTCTATTCATCCGTAAATACTATAGATCACTATATAGGGAGAGATGACGCACATTGGCGGGCCTGCTGTACGACCTTAGCCGCCTCCTTCTCCGCCTCCAAGAGGGTCTGGATACCCTGAGAGTGTTGTGCCGCCTAATATATCCAAAGTTAGATCACAGACGCATAACAGTATATACGGCATAAAGCGTACCATAATGCGAGTTCAGGTGGTCGAAGAGGTGGAGATGAGCGCAGTGCGCAACATCCGCGAGACCGGATCGGGCGGACACCGTTGACGCGCCGACCTCGTGCGCCGGTTGACCACACACCACCACCTGGACCAACTTCGCTGATAACCTATACAAGCGGCCGACGTCAAGGGCGCTTGCGCCTCATATAAATTCTTGATGCTGAGCGCACGAGCTTAACGCTTATCGTCAGGTCCAGTGTCCGTCTGGTCGGACTGGCTCTGCTCTGAAGGCAGTTGTATCGCATTCTCATCCTGCTGCTCGAAGTACGCGGTCCCATCTCTTTTTGCTTGCCTCGCTAGCCTAGCAGAGAGCGTAGTCGCTCACGCGTTACCATTGTATGCGTCATGGGCGGAACAGTTCTTCTACCTGTCATGGTATCGTGGCAGACTTCGGCTGCTCTTTGGCCGTCTGGGCAAGCGTCATGATCGACCACGGAGCGCCGCCATCACAGTCAGAAACCCAGAAACAACGCTAGACGCCTTCTCTCCAGATATCGCAGCGCTCATGTACTGCCGTTCCACCTCGCCTGCTATCATGGGTATACGGTGTTATCGCGACTTATCGCAGAACCCCCGCTCGCTATCATCAAGTGAATGGAGTCTTACGGCACCCCTTCTTTTTAGGAGGCGCTCCACGTCCATATATGTGTAAAGCGAGTACACGAAGAAGTACTCATATTCTTTGATCTCGTCGAAGCGAGAGAGAGAATTCGCCTTCCGTCTTGCCCCCATGTCGGAGACTTCTGACTTCAAACCGCTGCTACGTACGAGAAGCATTGCCTCCTCGCCAACCGCGCTGACGTCTTCACCACAGCGCAGAGCGTGGGCTATGGCGTCGTTATCGGTAAGACGACGCGCATCTCGAGCGCGCTCTCAGACTGACTGTCCCCACAGGCGTCGGGTTCTTCTTCGCAGCGCTTATGCTCTGTTTGACCTTCCTACAATCACGCTTCTCCGGCATCTCGCCGTCAAAGGCCGAGGAGTTCAGTGTGCGTACATTGACTTGCTCTTGCTCATACAGCCAACTCAAATCTATATAGACCGCATCAAGAAGTGTGAAGGTGCGCCTAGTGGCCCAGTAGACCATGTACCCTAGTACTGAACAGTCTGCAGCCCGGTCTTGTCTGTTGTGGCATGTGCGTACTTCGCCTCTCCCTTCGTCTTCCTCCGCTAAACAACTGTGGACAGTGTGAGCGCGTGGACCTGGTCCGCAACCCTTCTGCAATCGAGTACTGCCGCGTACTCGTTCGGCGTGAGCGGCCCATGGTGGTACGGAGTCGGCGGTACGATCCAACTCGCCATGTTCGGCATGTGCGCTGCAAAGGTCAAGATGAACGCGAACGGCGCGCATACGTTCTTAGAGGTACGTTAGCAGTTATATGGGTGGTCACGATACTGAATGAACTTCTGTGCAGATCGTCAAAGCACGTTTTGGGACCGGCGCACACTTGCTATTCACCTTCTACGCCTTCGTCTGTGTCATGATCGTCAGCGGTTCCCTTCTACGTGTGTCTTCTATCTATGCGTCTACGACCTTTACTGACGTGCCTGTAGTGGGCGGCGCAGCTACCGTGAACGCCCTCACGGGCATGAACGTCGACGCAGCATGCATGCTCCTCCCAATCGGAATCGCCGTCTACGTCGTCTTCGGCGGTCTCCGCGCGACATTCGTGTGCGATTGGTCGCACACCTGCATCCTCTTCATCATCATCTACCTCTTCATCTTCAAGGCTTAGTGCGTATCCCGTCTCCCGCAATGCGAATCACGATCTGACGCATACGCTGCAGTACCACCTCGGACCAGCTGGGCTCTATCAGCAAGATGTACGATCTCTTGCAGAAGGCTGCTGTTGTGACGCCTGTAGATGGGAATCAAAACGGGAGCTATCTGACCATGAAGTCTAACCAAGGCTTGGTCTTTGGCGCGGCTACTATCCTGAGTGGCTTTTCGGGCGTGTTCTGCGATCAGGGTGAGCGCTCGTACACCGTTTTGATCAAGTTATGAGCTAACGGTGCTTATCATACCCCAAGGTTACTGGCAACGCGTACGTAGAGAAGACTGTATTCGCGAGTATCATGTTTTGACTGTCACCCAAGGCCATCGCAAGCGCCCCGGAGACGACGACGAAGGCCTACGTGAGCATCATACTCTCACATCCATAGCACACACTCAAACTACTCATGTAGATGCTGGGCGGCCTCTCGTGGTTCTCCGTCCCATGGGCATTCGCATCTTGCATGGGTCTAGCTGCACGCGCTCTCCTCACGAACGTTAGTCTTCGCATTCGATCGAATATCCCACGATCACTGATTGACCCCCAATAGCCGAACTTTCCTACATACCCCAACCCATTGTCAGCCTCCCAAGCCAGCGCAGGTCTCGCTGCACCAGCTGCGGCCGCTACGATGATGGGCACTGGAGGTGCTGTTGCCGTATTGCTCGTCGTCTTGTGAGTGAAGCCCACTCAGGCAGCTCGAGCCGAGACTGATTGAACACTCAGCATGGCCGTCACGTCGGCTGCGAGCGCGGAGCTTATTGCTGTTTCGAGTATCTTGTGCGTACAGATCTTGCCTATCAGTCTGAATGAGTTGACATCGGCCGTTTCGCAGTACATACGAGTGAGTCTTGCCGTTGTATTGCACTATTGCCAGCGCTAAGTTCTTGATGCAGCATCTACAAGACGTATTTCCGACCGAAGGCGACGGGACGCGAGTTGGTGAACGTCTCACACATCGTCATCTGCGTCTGGGCGATCTGGATCGGTATCTGGGCAATCATCCTCAACAAAGTACGCAGTCAGGCTCCCCGTCTTCTCTCCCACGAACTTGCGCTAACAAAACGTCGTGACAGGCCGGCATCGACCTCGGCTGGCTATTCTACGTGCAAGGCGTCTTGCTCTCTCCGGCCGTCATACCCATCGCCCTCACGATCTGCTGGAGCAAACTCACAACTGCGGGTGTCCTCTGTGGCTCGATTGCAGGCGCGATCCTGGGGATGTTGGCGTGGATGATTGGGTGCTGGAAGATATATGGCGCTATCAACGTGCCGAACCTTGCTGAGCCGTACTCGGCTGTATGCTCTGGTCTTACGGGGTTGCTGTTCTCTGGTCTCATCACTGTCGGTGTGACCCTCATTCGTGCGTACTCTTTCGTCTCACCTACTGAATGAATCGGTTGGGCTAATCAGCATACGCGCCAGGCCCGGACAACTACGACTTCCAAGGAACACGCAACATCGCCATCACGAAAGAAGACGACGGCGCCGAATGGGAATCGCAGTCCCGATCGTCGCGCGGAGATCCAGAAGCGCAAGACGCGGAGAAGGCTACTTCGCCGACTGAGAGCGAGAAAGTCAGCCTCGATGACAGGGAGAGCGCCGACCGTGGGCGTAAAGGTGATGACAAGGAGAAAGTGCAGACAACTGTCGTACCTGCACCTCCGGATGCGGATCCGAAGCAGGGGATGGTGTATAGTGACAAGGACCCGGAGATGCGTAGGGCGATGGAGGCCGTGTTCAAGCGGTCGTTGGTGTATTCGGCGATACTGACCTCTATCGTCGTGATCATCGGTGAGCGCATCTTATTGGCATACTCTGGGAGGGCGCAAGCTGATACAATTTGGTAGTTCCTATTCCGATGTTCTTCTCCCACTATGTCTTCAGCGTAGGGTTCTACAAGTTCTGGGTGGCGTGTACCATGTAAGCCCACGGTCATTGTCGTTCCCGACGGGATAGGATCTGACCATGATCTTCCTAGCATCTGGGCTTTTGCAGCAGGAACCTTCTGCATCCTGCTACCGCTATACGAGTCTCGCGCCGAGATGTGGATAATCGCGAACGGGGCGTATCGACACTTCTTCCCGAGTAAAGCATAGACTGGCTGAAAGCCTGACCCCATTTGTATATCCTTGTATTCACGGGCGCAGTTCGGATTCTGATGAGTTGTACACTTCGCGAGATGAAGCAACTGTTCCTAGCTGGTTTCTAGCTTAGTATGGAGCCGAAAGTCGTACAAGTCGACGTGACTTGAGCCATGTACACTTGGAGACAGGCGAGATGTGAGATGCGCTAGAAGTAGTAGAGTCAACTGTACTGTACTCCAGCTGAAGGACGACGTTCGGTGGCGGCACGCGGTGCCGTGGCTTCCAGGCCCGCGGCCACAGTTGTATTCACACGTGTTCCTAAAGCAACGCCGGAACCGATTGCCGCGTTTGGGACGTAACATCGGCAGCGTGAGGTGGGAAGCGCGTTCGGACGCGCAGAACTGGGCTCTTGAAGCGACGGCGACGGCGACCTGCTTGAACGGCGCAGACCTCGGCCTACTTGCTACTTCTCCTTCAATACCTTGTCCTTTCCGACTCTACCACGCACCCGCGCGTCTCTCGCCGACCGCACACTTTCATTCCTTTTGTTCTCGCGTACCATATCCTCCCCGCTTAT
Organism: Peniophora sp. CBMAI 1063; assembly: GCA_900536885.1. NCBI lineage: Eukaryota > Fungi > Basidiomycota > Agaricomycetes > Russulales > Peniophoraceae > Peniophora > Peniophora sp. CBMAI 1063. The sequence continues at coordinate 26,269 of UWZB01000067.1, forward strand.
TACAACACAACGACCCACGACCCGCTGCACCACCTGCGATTCCCCATGGCACAAGCTGTATTTGAAGACCACCCGCTCGAGTCTTACCTCAGGCGTGCGTACAGCGTCTCATACGTTTATTACATCGCGCTGACCACTGGTATCAGAAACCGGAGAGGACTCGATGCCGGGCGCCATTCCAGGCCTACTACCCGAAAACGCCGACTACGACGACTCAGACGATGATGGTGTCCCGGAGGCGACGATGCAGGATTTATTGGACCTGTTGCCCGACCCACTGGTTCAGTTGATACAGGTGAGTTGAACTTCAAGAATTAGGGGGTGATGGCACGCGACTGGCAGTCTGTGTCGATCCCGAACTGGCTGTTGGTAGCACATGGAGCCCAGCATGGACTTGAGCTGCCTTGTTTTGGGACGGCCTCGGCATGTTCCATGCATGTTGGGCCTGCGCGCCTATTCGAAGGGTGGCACTGCCGATGACATGCGCAGACAAGGGTGGAGTTGGCCACCCACTCACTCGCCTGCGGTCCCCATCTCACTCTGCACCATCATGTCTTCACGAATCTACCTCACGAAATCCTTCGATGTAATGTGTATACTAATATCCACTATTCAGGCCCTGCTCTCCGAGTTCTCCATGAGCCATACAATCATGGGTCAAGACCGGGAGTTATCCGAACGCTTCAAATACGACATCATATCCTCCTCCCTTCTCGCCGCGTCCATCAGCCCTCCGACATCTGCGCACGACCGATCTTTCAGCACGGATATGCCTCATATTCCTGGCTCACCTCCCGACGCGCAGTCCGACGATGATGTGCTGCATTCGTCGTCCTCTCCTGTACCCCTCTCTGTTGTGGTCCTGTCTATCTGCACCTTGCTCTCGATACTCTCCGGATTTATTGTTCTCGCTCTCCTGTCTGGCTCCTCAGTATACTATCTCCACATGCACGCCCATAATCCCGGTCGCTCTACAGATGGCATTAGACCCGTAAGTCATAGCCGCGTTTACTATCATACGTACTGACATCCGGTTCACAGACATTGAATACTCTCAATGAGCTCATCGCAGCCAGTAATCTCTGGGAGTCGACCGTTCACGAAGTTCACGCCCTCATCGAAGATGAAGAATCATCGTATGTCCGCACCATGCTTCATTTGAATATTCAACATTGAAGGGCCGTAGAATATACCATGGTAGCCCCACCACATCGTCATCGCCTAGTTCGGCTCTCCGCGTCGCCCTCCTTTCCGCTCTACAGACTACTCAATCGCAATGCGACAACGTGCGACACCTTCTGTCCGCCCTTACATCACCGGCTGCACTCAGCCAGCTGGCCGAGATGTACGCGCCACCGTCTCCAGTGCGGCCAGCGCTTGAACTTCTTGCGGATCCTGCGCGACCTGTGACGATGCCTGTTCGTCAACGTGTATTGTCGGCGCCTACGGATAAGCGCGCGACGTGGAGCGGGAACGGTGGACTATCATACTCCGCTATCGCCTCGGCTGGAAGCCCATCGCGGCATGCACTGCGGAGGAGAGAGAAACGGCGCTCTGACCTGAGTGCATTGCTCGAGGCATCCGGTCCTACCAGCTCCAGCGCGCCTGTCACGCCTGACATGAAGTCAGTTCAAGAAGAGGACGAGGATGATGTGCAGGAGATCACCATCGACGCGGGATTTGGATCGACCTTCGGTTCTTCCGCTTTGGACCTACGGAAGAGGCGTCGCATCAGCGGGATGGAAGCGTTAGGTTTCCCTTCTCCCGCATCCGCGCCGGCAATCGACCGCTTGTCATCACCGCCACCACATCCTACCCTGCGACACTCGCGCTCATACGGACATACGGCACGTGCCTCATCTGTAGCGGGCTCGGCGACATCTCCTGCGACATCCACGTCTGCTCGCTTCACATCCGTCCAGACCTCGCGCCACCCCCTTTCCCTCACGGCGATCAACAATGCACTCTCCGGAGCCATCTCCGCCAAGCGCTACGCTGCAGCACATTTACTCGCCCTCCGCTTCGAAGAAGAGGAAGACGAGCAGTACTGGGGCGATGTCCGTTCCATCATGAGTCTGCTCGCAAGTTCGCTCGCCGAGGCTACGGCTCGTCTAACATCAACACTCGAGAAGGACGAGCGCACGCGAATGAACGCACAGATCCCTACACCCATTCATTCTCCACGCGTCTCGCTCAGCCTAAGCGACGCCGTCCCACGCCGACGCGTCTCCCGCCCGCAAACGCCTCTGACGTCCTCATTCGGCTCGGGCTCGAGCTCGCATAGACAACGCGATAGCCTGTCCTTCGCTCCTATGCCCAGCCAATTCTCGAGGTTTGCGACGCATGTAGACGCCGTGTCGACTGCGCTCTCTGATGCGCGGGAGAACCTCGAATCATGCGTGGCCGCGCTGCGTGATGACGATCGCTCAGAAGCGCACGAGCGCTCCGACTCGCTCAGCTCCGTTACTTCGCACCCGGCCGTTCAGGCGTACGAGCGCCTGCGTCGCGAGCTTGGGCTCGCATTGCGCGAGTGCGAGCGTGGACGGGAGAGGTTGTTGGATCTTGTCAGCCCGCCGCCGCCTGTGCACTCTGATGAGGAGGATGAGGCTATCGGAGATGGTGACGAGGAGGTTCCGGCGCTTGCGAGCGACGATTCGGATCGGGCTGATAGCCTGCGACACGCACTTCCCCATTCGCCAATCACCGGTTCACCCACACGCGGCGACGCCGTCCTCGTACATTCCGGTCCGCCACCTCCATCAGATGTACCCGCCGCACTCGAGGCTCTGCTCGTACCTACGGGTATCGAACAAGTGTTCGAGGCTGAACCCGATGCGCTCGTCGCGCTCGGACGGGAGAGGAGTAAGATTTCACGGGAGGAGAGGATACGGCTCGCGAAGGCCAGGCGTGAACAAGAGAAGGAGGGGAGGTTGGAGCAGGAGAAGTGGGGACCTGGCGTGGACGTTGTTGATGAGCTTCGAGACGTCATCTGGAAAGTAGGCGAGAGGAGGAGAAAGATGATGGAGATGCATGCTGCTCCGGAGGAAGATGAGGGCGAGGATGCTGTGGAGGGCGTCGAGCCGATGTGCGAGGATGTGCCGGTGCCGAGAGGGTTTGAGGAGGGAGATGAGGCGTTGATCAGGTTATGACCTTTGGGTTTTTAGTAGAGTCGTGGCTTTCGTACTGTGTCTATTGTTACCTTCTACATGCTATGCTACTTTGCTCATCTGTGGACTTGTTCTAAGTAGACTATGAACTCTGACGGTCGTGAAAGCTGCTATGTTCAAGTTGCATGTGCTAGTCCGAATCCGTAAGAAGACCAAGGCTCGCGCCTGCTGGCTGAGCACGCGTTCGTCGCTTGTCCGCAACCACCAACTACCTTTCTTCGGAAGTTTCATTGATTGACCATAATACCTCTGGAGGAAAGTCCCACAGTCATGAACTCACTGCCACCTGCGATACATCATCTTCCAACCGATGCACTCTGCGAGATATTCGAGGTGTGGGCCGACATCGATCCGCCCGCCCCCAATCGTCTGGGATTCATCCTGGGATCCCACGTGTGCCACTCATGGCGTTCCATCATGCTCGACCTCTCGGCGCTATGGGCTGGTATCATCTGCACGTACCGCGACGCGAGCGTCGTCCAGACATTCTTGACGCGCGCTCGTGACGCGCCCCTCGTCCTCAACTTCGCTGGAGAACCCAATTTTAATTTGCTCGAAGCTCTCCGCACGCAAAACGCATGGTCTCGCGCGCGCCACATCGATATGCCCTACCCTGGGACAGTCGATATCGACTGGCTGCTGTCCTATCATAGGGCTCTCCCGAAGCTTCGTCATCTTAACATAGGGGAGCGCGTACCTATCAATCGGTCAGCATACAAAGCCCGTAGTGACTGCACACTATCAGCGCCGGCCTTGTCGCGATTAGTGGTGGAGAGGACCGGGCTTATCATCGAGGCGCCAGGTCTTCGTGATTTGGACCTGCGCTTAACGCACCGAGACACGTCCTCAATCATGGATCTCTCTGTTCTACTTCGGACTATATCCATGTACCCCATGCTTCACCGTTTATCACTCTTGATAGGGGGTGGAGCTACTGGAGTCATGACAGAGTCAGAGGTCCCACCCATCCTGCACGGTCCTATAGCTCTGCGCCAACTGCAGACCTTGCAACTGGCAGGAAAGCCCGGATCACTCGCGATGATATGGAAGAATTTGGACATACCACAACGCTTGTCACTTTCCTGCTTCATGGCCTGGGACCCGGAGCCAAGCGACTTCCTCGAGTCCGTACGCGCTTTCTTGCAAGCGTCTGAGCATCGCGCACTCTGTCTCAGCGCTGAGCGTCGGTCGGTGGGCACGTCCATATACTATCAGATAGCCTGCTTCACCTCAGACTCAGCTGAGGATAGGCTCAAACCTGGCATGGATACATGTACATACCAGATCGGTCTCACGTCTAGAGCCTTTGTCGCTCCAGTCTCGCTGGAGTTACTGCGAGCCGTCGCAGCTGTTAAGAGAGGGGTCACAAGCTTGACCTTACACACTGACTTCGGAGAAGACGAGCTATGGCTCATGAATATGGATCTGGAGGCTCTGGCAAATGTAGAGAACCTTCACTTACAGTGCAAGGAGGCCACCGAGTCTCTCCGTATCCTCTTGGTACCTGGCTCCTTACCCGTTCTAAAAGTGGTCAACATCGATATGGAAAACAACGACGATTGGAGAGGAGTCATCAACGTCCTCCGCATGAGAGTCAATGCCTCTGGTCGCTTGAAGAATCTAGTGCTGAAGGGCGCGATCATGTATTGGGATGAGGCCGAGCGACGAGAGGAGTCGATGCTATTGCAAGGTTTGGCGGAAGAACTGCATGACGAGCGTGTGGTAAGTATCCATGCCCAGTCACATATCCGTCAGGATCCGTACTCACCACTCCTTGATCCAGGTCATATGGAAGGACTCTGTCGATGTACAGGTTTATCACCGTAGGCGACTCGGGCGGGGTCCGGAGGAGTATCTAAGATGGTGAGGTTCGACGAGGGGCATGGGTGCAGGTTACTTCCGCTGTGGTTTTAAGATCCACGCTTCCCATGTAATGCAAGCAGTTGAACCATTCCTCGACGGAAGGAGATGGTACATATGTATATACTGGTTCTACATGATGCGATAGTCGATGTAAAATGAGCGCTCTTGATGCTGCTGAGACGTGTGGCCCACGTTCCACGTGGCAGCATCGGTCCCACGTTCAACGTTCTGTAAGCCAACATTGCACTCGTACCACCACCATCTCTAGCGCGAATAGTGTCACTCCCTGTAGGACATACGTATGAAGGTCACCCTGGATCATCATCCGGTGGAGCATAGGGCTTCTTCTGACTATATATCTTCCTCCATTTCGATCACCCGCCCGTACCTTCGGGTTCTCGATCTCCCGCACGACGTCTTGTGCGAGATATTCTACACCTGCGCAGAGACATATACGCCCACAACATACAGCCTGGGCTGGATATTCTTGTCGCATGTATGCAGAACCTGGCGCGACGTCCTGCTAGATCTTCCAAACTTGTGGGCCAACATCGTTTGTCTGTACCCAACAGCATTAGAGCAGTTGCTATCGAGGGCAAGGAATGCCCCTCTTATGCTCGACTACGGCAACCTTGGCTCGATCAAACATGCAGAGCGTTTTGTAGAACTCCTTCCTAGAGCGCATTCAGTGGTCGATCACGGAAAACGAGTGTGGCATCGACATTATTGCCATTGGGAGGCTTTACTCCCCGGCATGAGACTGCCACAACTCGTGGATCTCGATATCACGGGTGTCCCGCATCTTGGAAGGATACGGCTGCATCCAGAAGAACGACTTGCGGACAAGAACCCGCTCGATACGAAGACGCCAGCTCTTCTACGGCTTCAGCTCCGCGGCATCTCCTTATCCTTTCACGCCCCTCGCCTACGCTCACTATACATCGAACACCACCACTCTGGCATAGACGCAACTTGGAGTATACCCGGCCTATTGTCTATGCTCACTCGGTATCCTCTACTGGAACACCTTACGCTTCTCCACGCTATACGACCGACACAGGACGACCAAGCCTCACAGCTCGCCGAAGCGTTCGAAGAGCTATCTGTTGGTCCGGATCATCTCATCGACTTTCCGCACCTTACCGCGTTACGCATTGGTGGCCACCCCCGAGACCTTATTACGCTCTGGCGTAGCCTGGCGGTACCCCGTAGCACATCCGTGCACTTCGAATTCACGTTAACCTTGGCTGAACCGGGTATCCTGATCACAAGCCTTCTCGAGGCCGTCAAGTCGCACCTCGACGACCCTCGGAACGACACCGTGACACTTCGAGCGCGCCCATCACCACGAAACTCGATTGAGGGCATGATAGGGCCTGCATCCGGCGCGGCGCCGGCGGGCGCGGGGAAGGCAGGCTCTTGTGTCTTCAACATCGCACTCCACGTCCCGTCCGTGCTTTCGGAACAAGCGTTCGCGTATACGCTCTCAGCATTCGTATTGACGGCAATCCCGCACGCGCGCACTCTTCGTCTCATCGATTACACCCTCGGTCCCGAGCCTCTTGACTTCGGCTTGTCATCCATTCACGCATTGTACGTGGAAGGACCAGGAGCACACGACACTGCCGCCATCGTCCTCCGCAATGGATCACTCCCGGAGCTCCATTCGGTTGAGATCGTCAACGCAGGAGACGTGTCGGGGTATGGCGCAGAGATCGCCGAGGCACTTCAGTTGCGCGCTCCCTCCTTAAGGCGGCTCGTGCTTCGAGGGCCTGTCAGATATCTTGATCACCGAGAGCGCGAGGATGAGCTAGAGCTCTTACGAGACGTCGTGGACGATCTGATTGACCAACGCGAGGTGTGTTCAAGCAAGTCAGAACATGATTGTTCGTGAACTGATTTGATAACCACAGTGGGAAGTTGAAGATAAAGGCCACAGCGGCAAGACACGAAAGCTCGCGGGCTTGGGTGTCGCACTCCTACTCTCAAGCGTCACTCTGTTACAAGCATAGCTGTAGTTGTAGTTCATCGATCCTCTCTCGAGGGGACCGTATTCCATCGAAGGCCTCTGCCTCAATCGCGAACGACTACTAGCAACATCATATACAGGTTCCATTGCCCATGAGGCGACGCCGCAGACGCATCATGGTTTGCAGTGCAAGCTGTGCTGCACAATTGAAGAAAATTGTAAGGCGGCACGCCACAGTGGAGTCATACCGAGTCTGCTTCGAGCAAAGATGGAAGAGGACTCGACGTTTTGCAAATTGGACAAGGTTGTGATCTGTATGGACCATGCGGATGGCTTCATTCTCACGAAGGAGCCGGGCGTTGGCGAAGATTTGGTCCAGCAATGGCAGATGATACTCCTTCTGGCTGAGACGAGTCGTCGCGCAGTGACTCGTCGGCCTGCGCATCATCGTCAATCTTCTTGCCCCGAGCAGCCGTATCTCGCGAAGGCACCGGCCGAGTCGTAGACGGCTTAGCGGGCCGACGAGCACGAGTTTCCCATATGAGGTAGAGACCAAGCTCTGCGGCAGCCACTACGCTGGACACGATTAGACCGAGCACAACTCTCTGCAGCCTGCAGTCAGCGATGGAGCGTGTAATAATACTATAGAGTATACCCATTCATCCTTCCACCCAACATGTCCAGCGGCTAGCCAGGCGGCCCATCCCGCACCGAAAACGCTCAACAATGAGTTGATGACGGTCGTAATCGCACGCCTGTCGTTGAGTTCTCGCCTGCCGTCAAGTTCAGGCTTCGGAGGAAGTGGAAATCGTCGATTGGGAGCCGTGCGGGTACCGGCGAGCAAAGAGATCATCGTATAGTCGGCTTCTCGTAAAGAATCCTTTGAGAGAGCTTCTCTTCCAGAGTCCGTGCGCGTCCATTTGGACACATCGAGCAGGAGTGGGTATGGGATGGTCCGCGTTTTCCCGGAGGGCGGGGAGGACTCCAAAGCGGAGGTCAGACGGGAGGCCAGATCGTCCGGTACAAGCGAATGTATGTCATTTAGCGAGTTCAACAACTCCGGCTCGAGTGATACGTCCAGCTCCGTATACCCGCTCATACCGGTGGTGGGTTCGTGGAGGTCGATGTGTGTGAGCGTTTGGAATAGAAGGCGGCGTGACGCGATCACGCGGACGCAGTCTGCCGACACGCGTCAAGCTTTGTTGAGGACGTGAATTGCCTCGAAGATTGACAATCATCTACTCGGCCTCCCTCGGTCGCTCGTTTTGCCTCGCTCCTCCGGCTGATACCATTTCGGGTCATATTGTCCGCCTGAGAAACCACACGCAGACCTGTCATCCGCGTTCGCAGCCTCCGAGATGAATTCTCAACTCATCGCCGACCTCAAGAGACCCTCCTCGCCTGGTGACTACACCCGTACCTGCCGGTCTCTCGACGAGGCAGCATCTTCGATTGCGAAAGATCTGAAATCTCGGTACATGCGGCGTCCACCCTACTTACCATGACTGCACTCTCACGCGGATCCCTGCCATAATAGTCAGCAACTGGGTACGGACCTACCCTCGATCTGGCCTGCTCTCGGGAGAATATGGAGCGGAACTGCAACCGCTGTGGAACAAGAAGAAGAGGAAGACTCGGGTGAAGCGGCGCTAGTGACGAGCCTTGCCAAACTGACGCGCAATCTTGTGGCTGGCATCGCCCATAACCAAGAGCAGGCCTTGTGCGCCGTTTCCCTGACCGAAGCGTATACACTCTCTGAGAGTCTACCCAAGCGTTTTCGAACCGGATATATCCAGGCTCATAAGAGTGTACACCTCTTGGACCCGCGAGAATGAAGAGTCCTGTACGTGCTTCCGTCTGCCTTCCGCTCATAACTCTGTGCCCAACGGATACCCACTGTGTTCGCCCCATCCAGTTGATGCGCTGGGAAGTCTCCGTATTCGGTATGATGAAAAGTAAAGTGGTAACGAGAAGCCACTGATTCAACCGCCGCGGCGCCCTGTTTTCCCCTGTCATTGCTGTCCGAGCGTTGATACTAACATCCCGCATCTGTTTGCAGCGCGCGTCGCGTTGCGCATGTTAACGCAGCTCCTGTCAAACATGGTCACCGTGAACGAGGACCTCCAACGCAAGCTGTTCCGCCGCTATCTGATAGAAGACGAAGAGAGAAGCCTTCTGTTGTACGTGCGGTTTGCACGCAATCGCCCTCTTGAAGTTGCGGATCCCCACGACGTCTACTAACTCGCGCACTCGTGCACAGACGTCTAGCGGAATCTCATGACGCGAAGACGACCCTTCCCCTACTCGTTCTCTTGCTGAACTGTATTCGCCAATCTCGCGCGCGGGCGTAGGTATCTGTCGCCATCTCATCTCTTACAACTGCTCATCATGCCGTACACCGCGGACATCACAGGGAAACCCTGGCTGTCTCTGTTACAGGAAACCGCCTCTGCGTGACCTTACTGGACAAGATTGAAGCAAATCTTGACGCTGATACCGTCGGGCCGGGTGGGCAGGTCTTTGAGTTAGGGTGAATTCATTCCAGCGGCTGTACTTCACCGGTACCGGCGACTCATCACGCATCTAGATACGCTGTATTCGCCAGCCTGTTCGAGCATGGGTTGTTCGGCGACCTCTATTCTAGAATTTCTATGTACGCCGCAATCTAGCTTCCTCCGGCCCCCATATTGACATTCCCTAGCCATGACGAGCCTATCTCACCGCCGCAGACCACGTTACTGAAGCTACTCGACTCGTATCTCCAAGCACGCATCGGCGCCGAACCTGACCTCCACGACGCGGCGACTGCCGAAGCGCTCGTTGGTGCCTTCGGCCTCTTGTCTTCCTTCATTCAGAAGGCAATCTCTCATGCAATTGCGGGGCATGTCGGCACCCCTCCGCCGGCGACCGACTCCACAACTGTAAGTGTCGCGGCCGACACGCTGCTAGATCACCATACGGAGATGGATCTCAGGACACCGAGCGCTGAGGCAGGATTGAATTCGCTGGATCTACAACTGCCGCCCGCCTGTGCCGCGGTAGTCCTTATCGCGCAGTGTTTGAACTCGCTTCTTCTTGCCGAGTCAGATGCCCCACAAGTCACGAATGAGTGCAAGGCCGTGGTATTGAAGACCGATGTCCTAGAGAGCTTGCTCGGTGAGATCTTTCCCTCCAGTCAGAGAGGCGGATAACTCAATCAAGCGGCCCGCGTGTGGCAGAGACGCTTCGGCAGCTCGATATCTTCCTCCCCCGCATCGCATTCGGGAAGGTTACACCCTCACCCGCTGCCCCTCCGAGTGCAGGCGCTGGCGATCCCTCTCGCGCCGATGCTCACGGTTTTGCCTACGTCAAGCGCGATCTTGTCAGGCTTCTTGGTACCCTCGCGCACGGCTCGCGCAACGTGCAGGATCGTGTGAGGGAGGCGAAGGGCATTGAGGTTGTCCTAAACCTATGTGTTGTCGATGAACGCAATCCATGTGCGTGTACACGACCAAAAGCGGCGGGATGATGTTGACAACTCATTCTAGACCTGCGAGAACATGCAATCTTTGCTCTGAGGAATCTGTTACATGAAAATCAAGAGAACCAGGCCGTCGTCGAGCAGCTCAAGCCTATGGGAACGTGGGATGGCAGCGCGGCCTTTGAAGGGTAGTACAGTTGAGCTACAGGTCTGCAGGCTCGCCGTCGACCGCGCGGCGGTCTGGACTCTGAAGGGCTAGGCTCCTCGTAGACAGCAGAAGAGCGCCGAGTGCCAGGACGTGGGCGGACCTCGTGTTAGTAGGTGTACGTGCGCGCCAGCGCTTGGACGCGGCCGATGGCTCGAACGCGGGTCCGCGAGACTTGAGTCCAGGCCACGATTGTACTTCCGGTCGCATTGGTGTGAATTTGAAACAGAGTTCATGTTGCTGTAGTTGCGAACAGCGCGAGTTCTGATACTGGCGCGCTCCGAGTCCCTGCGCGCAGTGAGCTCGGTCGTGCGTTTTGCGGCATCCTGCGCCACATCTAGTCTCGGTGTATACACGCGGTACCGTGAGCTCTCTTACTTGGCTCCCGTAACATACAAGACTACCCTTAATCGGCATTCTCAGTATTTGACAGTGCCGGGGCAAGTGCGGGACTACGGTAGCGACCCGCGCGTCCTTCGCGCCACTGCTTAGCGCTCAAGGACGCTCGGCATGACCCGAGGCCTTCGCGTTCTTTCGCGCAGCGCACTTCTGGAAGTCTTGACTTCACCCGACGCCGGGCAACAATTCATGCGTTGGAAGACGATCCTGAGCGCTTTGGCGTGAAATGGAGACGGCATTGGCCGAACAGCGCCATCAACTTCGACGCCCGTGTCCCGGTCCCCGTCTCACATGCGACGGGTATACGTTTGTAGCCGCCCACTGATGCGCTTCGGCTGTGCAGCGTGAATTCGCCACCATGCGCACTGTGACCATGCGATGCCTCGGTGACAGCTGCATAGAAGATAAGAGCGAATTCTACTGCACAGGCTCGAGGCTCTGCCTCTAGGGAGCGGTGCGCGCGCGGACCGATCGCCCGAGCGTCAGTATTTCCATCATGCGCGACGGCGGATTGTACACGGTCTCAATAGGCTCTAGAACTCGCGATGGCCCAGGTGAAATGTCAACATTATGTGTGCGCTTTGAAATGGGGATGCGGTCCAGAACAGGTGCCACTCATCGCGCGTCTTCAGTTGGAGAAGCACGAGCCGCCATCGCTTCTATGTCGTATCGAGAACACTGCCCAGCGGCTGTTGTACACTCTACTCGGGTCTCATGCGCATGTTAAGCTCGAGGCTCAATTAGCTTCATCCAATTGAACACGCGCAGCCACGGCTGAGACCTCGTTTCAACCTCTTGCATAGTCCCATGCGTCCGAGGTACCCCCAATGCCTTTCTCAGAGTGACATGATTGAAAGATTCAGTACACGATGCGAGATTGATGAGATCGAGAAGCTACGAAGCCGGCCCACCCACGATCGAGCTGGAGGAGGGGCAGGACCGAGCAGCGCCCACTGTTGCGCCGCAAGGTTCTGAACGTGTTGCAACGAAGTAGCGGGGCTTCAAAACAGTCGGGCGCCGCAATCCAGTTGGAGGACAGGACCGTGGGACCGCGACCGGGGCCATCGCGGGCAGAAGCAGGTCCAAAGTTGGTCCAGAGGGACACTCAGTACTCAGCGCTCAACGCGTGGATCGACATGTGAAACGGGTGGAATGTAGCGCTGGTGTATGCCTAAACCGCAAAAAGCATGTATTCTCGAAGGCAAAACGATCCTCGAAGCGTAGAGATCAAATGACAGGAGGGCTACTCGTCGTCATCGTCCTCGTCGAAAACTCGCCGCGTCTTCCGTCCGCCACCGTGTCGGCGAACCTTCACATCGTCCTCCTCTTCACTTTCGATGTCCATATTCGCATCCTCGTCCTCTCCTTCCGCGTCTTCATCTCCGTCTTGATCGGCAGTCTTCCCTGCGCGACTGGCCGCCTCCGCTTTCGCCTCCAGTAGGTCGAGGTCGTCGAGATCGTCGTCGCCCTTGTCGCGTCGACTGCGTTTCTTGCGCCCGCGGCCCGAGTCCGCATCTTCATCCGATTCATCCGCCACGAGGAAATCGTCCGTCTGGTAGTCGCCACCACGCCCGCGTTCTTCGGGCGCTCCGCGTTTGCGGGAACGGTGATCATCATCAGATCCGCCATAGGCCGCCGCGTCGTCTTCGTCGTCATCGTCCGAGTACATGTCGTCCATTTGCCTTCGGGGTTGTCTGCGCCGACGCGGAGTTGGTTCGCCATCAGCGCGAGATCGCTTCGTGCGTTTGCCGGATGCTTTGGTCTGTTCTTTCGTGGCAAGATCGGGGTCCATGTTCGCTTGTGCCAACCGCAGGCGCGAAGTCTTGGAGTGCTTCTGTCCCACGGCACGAACAAGCAGCCGATGCGTCTCTGACGCCATGTCCGTTGGCCGCAGCGAGATGTGGCCTGCGACAGCTGCTTCGGCTTGCATGATGCCCGCCGACTTGTGCTGCGCGACAAGATACGTCAGGGACTGGGGTTTACTGCTTGAGGCGGCCTCCGAGACGGTCGACATGTCGAAGTACTCCTTGCCTAAACGCAAAGAAGAAGTGCCATCTGACCACCGGATGATGCGCGCGTTGGACTGGCGGACCTGCGGGATGGAAGTCCGGCTTGTGAGTCCCGGCGGCGCAATACAAAGAAAGGGTACAAACATCACGACCTTCGGCGCCCTTGGTCCACCGCCAGCGGACCGTGTTTTCGACTCGGAGTTTAACGAGCATGTCGCTTTCCCGTGAACCTTTGGCGAGTTCTTCCTCGGGTCCCTCGTACGTGTCCGGGTTGAACGGTTTCGCGTCAATTTTGAGAAAGTTGGGAAGGCGCAAGATCCAATGCTGAAAAATATGTGAGCATGCTGCGTGATAGGTACGAGCGTATAAGTCCGGTGGCACAAAGAAGGGTTTGAGTGTTCAGACTTCTGATAAAGAAGCTTAGCACAAGGGTAGTAGTTTGCCATATTTGTGGACGGTCATTTAGGGTAATTGGAGCGGGAACTCAAGAATGGGCGATTGTATAGCGAACGTATAGACTTGTAGTTGTACGCTTACCTGTCCGTCGGATGGCTTTGGTGCAGGGATATTGGGTACAGATACAGCAGCCTCCAGTATATGCTGTTGTTGGGCCAGCTGATTCGGCTCTTCGTCATCGTCTTCCGCATACTCTAATCGTTGTCTCTCCAGCCTTTCCTCGATGGTGAGACCAGCATTATCCTCGTCTCCTGCACTTGGCGAAGCTGATTCGCTACACACACGAATAATGTGAGATTTAGGCGCACTATGGAAGACCGCGATAGAGAACATACTGGTCGTGCTTTACGTACTCGACATCCTCGTCGTCACCGAATAAACCTCCTTCTCCATCCATTGCCTCGTCCTCTTCTGGTTTAGGCTCGTGGCCTTCGGAGGACAAATCGGATCGATTGTCACTCATTTCGACATCTTGGGTAGCATTCGGTGTGCCTGATGGCTCCAAGGTAACGTCGGGGCCGTCGGCGAGGGACGCCATGGTCGTTTGAAAGCAAGGTTTGTCGGAAGCTGCGTTTCGGCTGACGCGCGGGACGCGCTCGACTGTTCATTTCCTGCCACGCGTTCTCACGAATCAACACGAGGCGGCGCGCGTCTCGAGGTGAAGCCGGAGGTTCGCCTCGTTCGTCTCGTCTTGCCCTCATCCCCCGCACGCGCCCATCTCGTGCTCTTACCCCTCAACTGAACCCACAATCCCGATGGGCGATACTCACTCATCCGTGCACTCACGCGTTCACCCCGCGAGTGCCATGGACTCATGACGAGGACGTACTCTAGCTTTGCACCGCCCACTTGTGTTCTCGCAAGATTTTCCTTGTATAGCCCTGCGGCATGACAGACTTGTTTGGTTCCCACTGTGATGCCTGGACCAACTAGTGTGCTCGCCCATACAGTGACCAAAAATGTCGTTTTCGTTGTTTACAGGCTCATGGGACGGACGTCTTCGTACATCATACTCACACTGAGAGCCCGCAGGCGTACGCCCGACGGCAGGTCGGGTTCCCAGAACTCGGATGGCGCTTTCCGCAATCTGAGAATAAGCGCGCGTGTACGAAGACCCGGTTCTGCGTTTGATCTGTGGCCCTTATATAGAGAGTCATTGCTCTTGCGGCACCGCTGTGACCGTCCGTCCGCCACTTCGCCCTGACCCCCCTTGCCTGCAGTCCCCCGGTCGCCCACAGCCTCGCTCCCTTGACTCATATACCTCGCTCCTCGGGACGCCTCTTTCCCTCCCACTCCCTCCGTCTCTCACAACATGGCTGACGACTATAACAACTCTTCTACCCTCGGCTTGACTTTCGAGTCAACCCAGTACGGTTACTCGAATGTGAGACCCTCTCAACCTTCGGACATGAACATCTCTAATGTCCACTCACAGAACGCAAGCTCTGTCACCGAGGAAGGCTACCCTTTGGCGCAGGTCAGTGGGACTTTGTCAACTACCACCCCTGGCTCACGGCGAGCGCCACAGACCCAACCCCTCACAGCCATTGAGGAGGGTATCAATAACCTAGAGGGCATGGTCAACTTCGATCATATGCACGCGTACGAGCACTTTCCCGAGCGCCCCCCACCCGATATCCGTGTCGACACCACCATGAGCGGATCAAGCTACCGCGGCGGGCCCTTCTATTCGCCAGAGACCCCACACACCCCGAGCCAGTACTCCGCCACCATGTCACCGATGTCGAACACTCTTTCTTCTCCTACCCGGTCCGGCCCCGTCACGCCTGCCAACCAGCAATCTCAAGGCCTCTATCCGCCTTCATTCGCGGTTGCTTCTCCCAACAACACCTACCAGGCGGACTACAATCACAACATGTACAATATGCACCACAATGTCAAGCAGGTACACCCATTCAATATGCTAAACGTCCACGGTGCAGAGTGCTGACTATCTCGCAGGAGTCGAGCTCCCCGTACTTGACGCATCCAGGTCGTCTTCGCTCGGCTTCTGACGCGTCATCGTCTTCCTTTCACCGCTACTCTTCCTACTCGTCTGCTTCAGCATCGCCGTACCATGGTCCCGCCCCAGCATTTCCGCCCAGCTCGCCTGTTGCTGCGCGCGGCGCCACCTACTTCAGCCGCGACATGGCCCCTGGCCGTGGGCGCATGATCCCTCAATCCAAGTACCGGCCGCACACAGCAGCGGATCGCGATCGCTACGTCAACAAGATCCAGTTGCACGAGCCAGTTCACTTCAACACCACGGACCCGGCCGTCGTTGGCATCACCCTCTCCGATGCTCTGGCTGGCAAGTATCAGCAGCTCGATGGTCGCGATGACCGGCTCTTCCTACAGTGTGGCCCGTCGATCTCCATCCGTATCAATGTGCGTGGTCATTATTGTCTCTGTCTACACCTGATACTGACCTGCGTGCAGTGGGCAGGATGTTACCCTCCGTGGTCGCGACAGATTCCCACGCGCGACTTCAAGAACCCGCCAGGGCCCGTCACGCGTTCCAAGGTGGCGAAGAATGTGGCCCGCTCGGTGCAGCGCTTCATTGACGAGATGAACAACAAGGCGCTCGAGGATGACGCGGACCCCAGCTGGGCTGTTGGGCGTGTGCGCAACGGCATCGTCCTCGAGGACCTCGCGCTCGTCCGCCTCGAGCACGTTTCCAAAGGAAGCTGGCAGGCGCATCTCTGCTTCGCCAGCGCAAGCATCGAGAAAGGCCCTCTTTAATCGACGCGTCCACGGCGTAACTGCGGATTGTATCACCACCGACTCTCTGACCTCCCATGAATCTACACGCTGTCCCAACATCTCAGTCTCATTACGCTTGTGTTGCTTCCTTCTCGTTATCGTTCACATGCATCATTCACATACCCCTGCAATCGCTGTCTGTCTCGTTTTACGGGTACCGTTCTTTATCGATAATAATGCTCTAGATCGGTATACACTACTACCCGAGGCTGGGAGACAATTGCTTTCGTTGCTCGTCTTAGGCTCTGATCAATCCTGTCGTCCTTCCCTCATATCATCGTTTCCGCTCCTTGCTCTGCCAATCTGTATACGTCTCTCCTTACCAGCATGTAAAAGCGGAACAAATAAATGTGCTTTTAGAGTCTTCGACCGGTCATGACCGGTTCTCTGCACCTTCAACTCGTTTGAATGCGATCCGCTGGGCACGGTGCGAATGCGCTGTGTTCGGCTTTGATTCGTTGGTCCGCCAGAGCTTAACGGTGAGCTTACGGGTGTAAACACTGCATTGTCCCTCCGCGTTGCACGGAGTGTCCTAGCCCTTGCGAACCCAGTTTACCCAGGTAGCGCAGCCACAGATTGGGCAGCGGTACGCGCTACGCCCTTCGAATTCGCGAAGTGTAGCGTTCACGTAGCCGGCGTCCCTCCGCGCCCCACGGGGCACTCCTCCTTCGACGACTTTGCCACACACCGCGGCCGTGAGCACCGGGGTTCGTCCCGAGAAGCATGCCCGGCCCTTCGCCGCTCCGAATATGACGGGGCTCCTACGCATCTTCCGTACTGAACGCGTGAGCTGCGAGTCTACAGACTTCTGTGAGGAGTGCGCGGGGAGGTCTCGCTATCGCGCGCACTGCGCTGCTGTGCAACAAGCTCGCCGCACGACTCATGGCGAGAAATGGGGTCCATAAGAGTGTCATGTCTCGGTGTCTCGGAACGGAAGACGAGAGGCATTTTGGCGATCAAGATCGAGAGCAAAGCAGGAACCGTCGCTCGGTATTCATATTGTACGCCGACTGACTCTGGGAGGCGCATATCGTCGAAGAGATACCCCGTCTCCCGCCTCTTCACGACCTTTGCAGCGTCTGACGGAGCGCATCAGCCGGCCGTTCAAGCATTCCGGTATTCCGGTTAAGTTTGACAGATTCTGCAAGAAGGAGCCGCTGAAGGAAGGCGGCGCCGCGATTGGCTCGGGTGCCGCCGGCCAAACAACGTGGGCAACACGTTTCCTACACCTGGTATCACGATGCATCGATTATCCATTGTCGTCCTTCTCTCCTTTACTGCTGCTTCTTCACTTGGACTGTCGCGGTCACAGCCTCTTCTCTATCAGGATTAGACAGCGCAGCCTTGATCGTTCCGCTTTCTCCCACCTGTACACATCTGCACGCATGCGCGCGGGGCGCGTGCACGGCGGGCGGGATACAATGGAAGACGATTTCGATATCGACCTGTACAGGTACAAGTCCAGAACACATACAGGCGGGACCTGTACACAATCTTCGTGATCTCTCGCGCGCTCTTGGACGGTGGCCGTTCTCAGAACATCAAAGCTTCTAATGAACGACGACGACAAGGAGTGCGCCCGAGCGCTTGCGATCCCTGTGTGAACGAAGTCCGCATTGCAACCCATTCGGGAGAACACTGGCGTACGTCAAGGTGCACGCATGGTCCGACCGTGATGCGATAGGCAGGGAATACTGGAACGTCATTACATCTCATCTCGCTTTGTGCTCGGGGCGAGTTGACCACTCGATGAACTTCAGATTGTCTGCTTCTACGGGCGAGACGGAGCACGCGTTGAGCGCAGCCCAAGCGTCTGTATAGAGTGCAGATTGATTGTCGCGCCATATGGCCCCTTGCATGAAGGTTGCGGTTATGGGGTATTAAGCTGTGATCGATACGGACTGTGGAAGAAACGTGGCCTTAAACGCGGGTTTGTACTGCGGGTACGTAGTGCATTATAGGCGTACAACCCCCGAAAGACGCCCAAATTGCTGAGACGGTGAAGATGCATTGTATTGCCTCTGACTCAATCTCGTGGATAACGTTTTCGGCTCTTCAAGCAGACATTGTTATCGCACCTCGTCGAGTTCGCAGTCGATGTGCGTTCGAGTCTACCCGGACCGGGCGTGACGTTGTGCCTCCGGGACTGACGCACTCGCGCCGCAAGATTGACCTGATCTAAGCTCGCGCACTCTATGGCAAGACCCTCACGGTTTGCATTCTCAGATGTCAAGTAAAGCCGCTCATTGCCTTTCTCGGGCTTTGACTCTGCGGGGCAGCTTCGGTGCGACCGCCATCTCCTGATACCATACTGTCGGTTGTCTACGTGCGAGCGGATTCACGGTGTCGTCAAGGAGGCCAACGCCACTTTGGCGCGTGCCCTGCTATCTAGCGCCCTTCCTTGAGAACACTCAACGGAGCGTCCGCGTCGAAAGATCCTGCGCGGCTTCGGTCGCAAGTCCGCGATGGACCAACGCCAAAGACGCAAGACCAATGTGCCTCGATCCTGTTCGAACCATGACACGGAGCGACGGTCGCTTTGCGAATCTTTGCTTCTTTGAACATCGTGGACGCGACGACGATCCTTGCCCTCTTCCTTGGTGGGTAAGTCTGGCTACCAGCGGGTCAGAGTCATTCCTCCCAGATGCGAATACGTCCCGATAGATCTTCTGAGCGTGTTCTCCGCAGAAGCCATACGACACGTACAGATACACTCACCGCTGGCCATCACGTCGAAGTTGGTATCGGCCCTCGGATCAGAGCAAATCATCAGTCTCAGTGGACCCCGAGTTTACCCCACCTTGGAGAATGAATTCGCCTCATGTCGATGATGTCCAACGCTCCGGTATAACGATCTGCAAGCCCCTTCCCAGAGCAGGTCTTGGGCGGAAGACATGACGACGGTGGCGAACTGTGCTAACCCCTACACTCGTGGCGGCAGAGACGTGCATCCTGATCATGATGTGGAGAAGGCTGGAGAACAAAGGCGTCGAAGGAAGTCGAGGGCTTTCACGCCCCTTCTTCTCGGTCTCATCTTCCGGAGTTTACTTCCTGAGAGGCATGTACGTCTCCCAAGTCGTCGTCGATGCCGCCGCCGCAGTGCACATGGCAGAACACCGAGCTCAATCAACTGGAGACTATGGACTTAGGCAGATCTATGAACCGCGGCCGTCGTTGCTCTCGCTCTTATGACATCGAGAATGACTTATCCTCTTCAAGGCGGTCTGGCAGTGGCCTGGCTCGCTTCTCAGCTCACCGTGACCATTGAGACCCGGGGAATGTCGTTTTTGAAGACAATAGCAAAGCCGTTCGGGCGCGGTGTTGCATGTTTGGGGCTGTACGGGGAGATACTCCTCGCATAAAAGTGTCCCGGGCCCCCTGCAGGAAGGCTAAGGCACGTCCGTAGTCAAAACAGACATTATAGATAGGCTTCGTGCCGACATGCCGGTCGAGATGGAAGACCTCTCGAGATCGACATGCGTGATCTTCAGGAGACGATCAAGGTAGCGGTCTGGCAGCGCGCTCCTTTACTGCCACCTAGTTCGACAAAGCTCGTCTCACCTACAGACCATGCGACTGAAACTGCGGCGAGAGGATCTCATAGTACCATACATGCCAGCAATACGGTGATGACTCGCCGGTTTGTCGAAGGACGTCTTCTCACACCGGCGATGATAAGGTATATCTGAGGCGGTACGTCGCAGTGAATGTGAGTTCTTGGATAAACCCACAGGCACGCCAATGTATTCGAAGAAGAAGTAGCGTGTCTGTCGCTCATCTCTTCTTACCTATTTCCGCAAGCAGAATTAGGCTGATGATTTCGGTCTTTGACGCTGGATACCCGCCTTGAGACCCAAGAATCGCATCCCGAATGTGACAATGCAGCGCAATAAAGCTGCCGCCTCTGGGTGCAGTAGCGTTCGCCACTAGTCGCTTCTGAGATAACGTACGTTTCATCGTGATTCGTGATTCGTCGGACCGACGACTTGGTCATCTCTCCAGAAGAGAAAACTCTACGGCCGCCGTCGACCAGGGTATGAGAGCGAGTGAACCCTAATTCTATATCCAGGCGACGATCCAGCGCTGGCCTGTAATGGATTGCAAGCCCAAAGCGGCACGCGCAGTCTTCGAAGGGATGGCATATACTGAACGCTTGATCTAGGTACCGCAAAGGCCGACACAACCGAAGGACCTCCACAAGTGATCGAGGATCTTCCCATCCCGTTACTGAACGCGTCGTAGTCTTGTTTCGGATATTGCATGAAACGAAAACTACAGTCTGCTTGTGTTCAATCGGTGTCCACCTCACGCCGACACACTCACATGTGTGCCTTGAACTAGAACCTAGAGTTCATCGGACGGACGGAGCGTCCGTGTCATAGTTGCGGCTCATGGCGACGGAGCCATCAGACAACATAGAAGTGAATGATCGCGGTTAGTAAAGTTCTCGCGTTCACAGAACGTACCCATTCGTGTATTGTTTTCCATTTTGGCTGCATAGCAACCCGAGACGGCAGACGGGCATGCCCGACGACGTTGTTGAGTGGCGCCCAAGGGTCAATTATGGAATCATGGTCGGGATCAAGTTCTGCTTCGATCAGGTAGGGACATACTTAGTTCGCTTTATATTGGCGCCACAACCAATCATTGCGTGTAGATGTCCGCTCGCCGATACCACTTCCTGATCGAAGAACGAGTAAACCGACGGCATAACTGGTACAGAGGCTGTGACTGGGATGCTTTCGCAAGCATGTTTCATTGTTTCCATTGACGCTCTATACCTAAAGCATGAAGAAAGACTGAGAGATACCATCCGGTCAGACCCCAGACTTCGAGGCGGCCGGCGCGACCACCTCCCACTTCATCCACCGGTGTGGATCCTTGCTTCGCCCAGTCTACGCCTGTGACGAGATCCGTAACGTCGACTGTCGGATATGGCTCGCCTCCGCGAAACAGGTGATTGCGTAATCGATTTGTATCACAGGCGGCGCTGAAAGGCAGATGGAAAGCTTGTGCGACCTCTTTTGGGGAGAGTGTGAGGCTGGCGAGATCCACCGAAGGCAGTGGCTCGTCCGGCCCTAGCGAGTCTACGGCCATGCGTGCCGCAACGCTAGCGTGCAAGAAGCCCTGCAGACGCAAAATGAGTAATCAAGACCTCATTCCTCATGTCAAAGAACGTACAACATATGCGTAGACGCGTAGGCCACCCAGAGAGAGCACAGGGGGACCGAATTGCCCTAGTAATTCGATTTGGTCGGGCGAGATCCCCACTTCCTCATGGGTTTCACGAAGTGCGGCAGAGTCAAAACTTGCATCAGTCTACTCAAAGTGAGAAACACGCAGCAATATGAGTTCAAAGGACATACGTCGTCTACACGTCCTCCTGGGAAGCTGATGAGGACGATTGAGCGAACAGCGCGCGGATAGCTTCGCTGAACGCGCCCACCTCACCTCTCCCGAATGTGCGCGCAATCGGTTTCCTCGAACTTCCAAGAGCATCCCGGATATATTATTCACGTTGCACAGTGGCACTAGTACGGCGGCATGCTTTTCCTTGTAGTCGGGAGGTGGATGGACATAACTCGAGAGCGCGGAGCGAATATCCATGAGAGAATTCCTCGTGAGTGGTGAAGCCAAAGAAGGCGCCGTAGGGAGCCTTGTTGCGGAGATCAGGCGTGAGGTAGAGGGGTTCATTTCAGTGTTCCAGTATGACGGAGGACTAGACTATAGAGTGAGATGTGCGCTTGTCGAACGTCAAGTTTCAAGAACGGTGGTGCGTGCTTGCGCCGCGAGTATGACGTGTGGGAACTTGATGGGTCGGTAACAATCGGCAATTTCGCCTTGTTCGAACGTCGCTCTCCGTACACTACGTAGGCTCCACCCGCTTCGGCGATCGCTACTGTACGCCGGTACTCAGAGTATCACGTCGAGCTGCCTAGCGGACGCGTACTGCAGTACCTCACGGCCTCCTCGTCAATAGACGTATTCTAACCAAATCAGGCTACCCCCGTTTGTGCGTAACGCACCCAGCACGCATGTCAGTACAAGAACTCCACGATGTATTGTTCTACCTCGCGTCCGACGCATGTCTACTCATGAGCCCAAGTCCCTTCTACGCAGATGAACAAGGAAGCGTTGTTCCCCAGGTCATCTGCCACTTCGAGTCCTGCGCAACTCTTGGATACAGTAAGGCCTGACGGCAGCCGCGAATAGCAAAATCCTTGTGATGCACGAGCAGATCGCCCGTAGACGTGTTACTCCCTTTGTTGGCGTCGAGTCTAAGCGTCCCACACCAGCTCGCTTGAACAAGGTCGGGGACTACCATTTCAGGAAGTGGCTTTGTCGTTAGGGTTAGGGTCAGTTTGTTCCCGACACACAATAAGGGAAGGCGTTGTTCTTCTGCAAGCACCTTTGCCTTGCTGCATCCACATGGGCAACCCACGCTTTTGTCCATACTTCGAATGCCTTGTGTCCACAGGTAGTCGGGAACAACAGAAGTGGACCCTGCGCGCGCTATATAGGGATTGTGTCTGGCGTCTGTCCACATCAGCTCCCTCACGCACTTCTCCTCACGACACCAGACGAGGCTCTTTATACCCCGACGCAACGTCGCCTGCTGTAATCGTACTACCAACATCTACCACTCTCAAATCTACTGCAAGGATGCTCTCTTACGGATCCGTCGCCGTTGCCATCGTCAACCGCCAGGTCGTTCTTGTGACCGGTACGTCCAGAGTGAAGCTTCCGATCCGATCCTTAAGCTAACCGCAACCTTCTAGCTGCGCATCCACATGATCAACGCGATCGCTACCTCGACGTTTACACCTATACCTCCGCCGGTCGCGGCGTCTTCCTCGCTACCCAAGCTCCTTGCGCGCGAATTGCCGCAAAAGACCTGCTTGTCGTTTTCCCGGATGAAGACGCCTACTTCATGCCCGCGCGCGACGTTCTTGAGCTTCCAATGCAGGCATACCACGAATATGTCTACTTGCGCGAACGCCTAGTGGCGCAGGCGCAGCGTAAATGGCACGAGCGCAAGCTCTGGGCTGCCTGGAAGGGCAAGTTCATGTGAACGCCCTCACATGATCGGTACCACTCCATCTCATCTTGCTCTCGTCCTCGCATCTATCGTCGTTGTCTCCGTTCACGATTGCTCCGCCTGGCCATACATCGTTCACTCCTTCATCTCCCACATATCTGCCCGTCTCCAACACGCATAAACTGTAGCATATGATGATTCTCACACGTTTCTGGATTTTCCTGTAGCCCATACGCAATGCCTCGCTTCGCTTGACCTACTGCACCCCGACCGTTTCAAATCCGCTAACATGTATCACTAGTTGCTGTGCAGCGCCAATAACCCACAATCAATATATACCACGCATGGATTGCGGAGTTCCGACGTGATTATGCTTTTGGGTGTGCCCGATCGATGCGTGCAAGCGATCGAGCGCACACAGAGGACACAGGTATATCGGCCACAATCTCCGGAGGCGAGTGCTTCAGCATCGATCATCATAAGCCATCCTCGCTTGCGCTGGGGCACAGCCGCCTGAGGCATCTGGCAAGTTCACGTTTCGACGCAAGGGTTGTCCACCCGAGTTGTTCATGTACATTGGCGAGAGGTACACCGTGAAAGCGTACTCCTTGAAGCTTGAAGGCGTGCCCACTCCGAGTTTCGTCTCTAATGCTGAGTCACCATGGGAACGACGGCTCTTCGTCTCAGGTGAAGCCGTCTGCGCCTATGTGAAAGAAGACCACGGCTGTTTCATCCGACGTTGGGGCGGCAGCTGGCGGGAGGTCGCCGGAGCCCGCTTAGGACCGCTTGACTCCAAAGTGGTTGGGCACACGTCGGAGAGTCTCCGTCGTTGACGACGATCTGAATCGGGAACGAACCGTCTCGCCCAGCCCTACGGTGTGAAATGGGGCTCAAAGATGACAGCGCTGCGACGAAGAAGCACGTAGTGGCACTTACAACCTCTTCTGCACCGTTACGATGCTGTTCTTCCGCAGCTATTGGTGGCATCATCATGCCATTCTCAAATGAGCGCCCGTCCGGTGATAGGCGCAAGCCAAGTCTCTCGCATGGTTTGTGCGCACATTCGGAGGGGAGCGAACACCAAGTACTCTCGCCAGTTGCTCGCCAGAGGAAGACAATGCAAAGCGACTTGGGTGGGAAAGCGTGGGGGTGATAGACTCGAACTAGTTGCTTCAGGGTTGCTTCGCGGTGAAGACATACGTTCACCGGCTCAACGGACTTGCTTTTCGGAGTCCAAGGGGCGGGAGGTCAGAAAAAATCTGCAAGGCTTTGCGAGTGCGTATCGGCCGAAGTCCTTCACGTTGCTACGGAGCGACCATCTATTACAGGTACGCATGAATGCAGAAGGTATCGTCGTTCAAGGTCAGTTGCGGCGAATCATGTTCGTGTTTGTGCGCAAGTACTTGAAAGCGCTCAAGGGACTGCGCGTGGTGGTCGCACGGGCGGCGAACCGTCTTGCGCGGTCAGCAAGCAGTCAGCATTTGAATCTCGACCACCACCTCCGGGTACTGCAACCATGCGAAGTCGACCCTATGCTCGGCGCTACGGGCGCCTGTGTGAAATATCTCTCGTACTCCAGTGAACCTGGCATTATCCTCTGGCGCCTGCATCAGTATTACGGACGCCCTGCGCGAGTGCCCCCGGCGCGGGGCGCGACGACGCCGATCACAGCGCCAACAGCAATACTCCCGACGACGCTTGCTATTGCTGTGATGTAGGGCTGCCTCGAGAAGGACACTGTTATGGGCGCTTCCTGCGATGAACGTACCGAATACACGCTTCTCACTTCTGCGACGAGCTTCCGGCGCCGCTGTGCCGGTAGCTTTCTACCCGGCTGCTCTTTCTTCACACCCTACGCCTATACGGCCCTGAAGATCCTCATACCATTGCTCACGGCCGTAGGTCAAACCTTCGCGCCGCGAGGCGCCCGATACACTCGAACTCGAGGAAGTCGCGAGACTGATTCAATCGTCAAGACATCTCAACGCGTCAGGGCCGATGCGCCGAGACTGACTGGTATCTAGTACCTGGCGACGAGATGTGCATAGTTCTATGGACTGGTGAACTACTAGTCGGGCTAGACCGATTGCCACAGAGACGTCATAAAGACCTATATGGAGACCTCCCGCCGTTCGTCGGATTCAGGCAAACCCCGACATGTCTACGAGTGGCCTTTGGCCCGACTAGTGGCGATATCGGCACATTTAGGACACGTTGTGCGTGCATGGTGCGCAGCTATACCATTACTCACTCCTCGATCTATATCTCACGCCTCGGATCACATACTGGGCATAGTTCAGAATGGGCGTCCATTGCTTAATTTTGGAGGTCATCAAGTCGACAGGACCACCACCTCCCCCCGCTTGCTCAGATGACACATCTCGTCACGCACGAAGCGTACGCATGTCGATAGACGCCTTCCAACGGTGGTCTCGGTCCACTACTGGTGTTTCAGCGTCCAAGCTACATCAATCGGCATCAACGACAAAGTTCAAGCCATTGGAAAAGGATCTCTTCTTGTGGTCGCCTGCGTGTTTACGAATCAAATCAAAGCCCCAGAGACGCACGCATTGCAACCTGATCACGATTTTCCCATGCGGGGGAACCGAGGACGAAGAACCTGATATCGCCCATTAAGGGCCTATGCAATAGAGGCGGTCTTTTCATAATCAGTCACCTTTGCTGTCCGGCGTCTGTATAAAGTCTGCTTGCCCGTCTACATGCTTGAGCAGTTCTGCGGCATGGACTACCCAGTGAGTTCTATGTTTGTTCTCCTCATCATCATTTTCAACCCGACTATAGCAGCACCTTCCCGACTACAGCGAGGACCTCCCCGTCTTCCTGCACTCGTACCAAGGCAGCGCGCCCTCCACCAGAGATACGAGCCCGTGGTCCGATGGCTCATTCACGGGATACTCGACGCTACCACCTTCTTCGCCCGCTTCAATCTCCGCCATGGGTCCCGTCAGTGCTTGGCCGATGACACTGCCCGTTGACCCCAAGGCCAAACTTCTCACGCAGGCTTGCATCCCGCTCACCTTCGGACGCGCTACGGCCGAGGCATACCTGGCGCACCTTCTCGGCGTGTCGCCACACTCAGACTGGGGCGTCTCCCGGGGTACCCACGAGTACGCCGGCGCCTACAGGGTTGTACTCAAGATGGACGCGCGCACTCTCGACTTCGACGTCGGTTCAGTCCGCGGTGAAGGCGTTCTCGTCCCCCAAAAACTATGGCGCCCCTCGTCCGACCTCGATCATATGAGACTTGTCAACAACGCAGAGTTGCAGCTACCGATATGGTTCGACTTGCTCACGGGGGGCGTTGGCATATCGCTCGCTGACGCCGTTGATGGTCAACGTGCGGAGCTCCGCGACAAGGATATCTGTGTATCGATGAAGGGGAGAGCGACCACTGCGATCCGTCTTCTCGTACGCTTCCATTGACTTTAAGCTTGCAGCGGTGCTCATGCTGTAGTAGATTGAAGGCCACCCGAAGAAGGAGGCCCAAATACACGTGCGCGACGATACTCAAGCAAAAGCCGCCGTCACTCGCGACCGTCTTGTACGCCAGGTCGGCTTAGTCGTGGAGAAGATCTACAGGGTATGCAGTGCTGCTGTGATCTTCGGCTATGCTTTGCTCACGCTACGTACACAGGCTTTGGGACTTATCTCCGGACCGGGTGACCGCCACTTGTTGCTCATCCTTGGAATTATCCAGGTCTCGGCGGGAGGCTGGCAGCCTCTGTTATTCAAACGATCGCCTCCCGCCTTCAGCTCTATGGCGCAATCCATGCCCAGCCTTGCGATGACGGCGTACTCGACCTAAGGATAAGGCTGGTACCACGCAGCATGTCGTCGAGACGCAATATTCCCGTATTTATTACCTGGCCCGCCCCTTACTATCGGTCCTTAGATCTTCATCTTGCAGACATGATGTGGATGTCCTGCAGCGCACCTTGTATACATACAATGACCCTGCTTGCGGGGATCAGTGCTTTGCGGCTGTGCCGTTACATGAGCAAAGATCGGTTTCGTTGTACTCTGTAGCCTGCTACGTAGTAGTTGATCCCGTTCACTGCGTGAGGGCTGGATGGCTCCTAGCGTTGCACGAAAGACCGAATACCGGAACTAGCCCGCCGTATTGAAGACTGGTGCGGAGCTCGCAATGCAATCCTCGTTCTGCACACAGACAACCGCTGAACATGTTGACTTTGTGCATCGCATTTAGCCCGGTAGCGAAGCCGCCGGTGGGAACTTATGACGAGAGCGCGGGAGATCCAATCATTCTCTCCCTCCTCTGTCCATCATCCCAGCCCCCAGCGGGCCATGGATACCTTTATATTGATCGACTACTGCTACGAGACTAACTCCTGCGCCTTGAGATCAAACAAGATCGGAATTTCGAGAGACGCCTATCCGAGCCGATGAGCCGATTGGGAGTAATAAAGCTCATACACTATCAAGCTCAGCTGGGATGAGAGAAAGTTCTTTCACTCGGCATCCGGACGCTCTTCTCTCACTGTGGCGAAGCCAGGTACTCGTGGTGCTGTACACGGAAGGAAACTCTGCTCCGGGTGGACGAACTTGATTCCCGCATACACGTTATTCAGCACGCGCCTTGACATCATGGTGCCATGTAACTCCAGCTTGAACTGCGTGTGTTCCCTCCAATTCATCTTGGGGGTCCGTAGCTTCCTTGCGCCCAGCCTATCTACAGGCTGCTCCCGAATGCCGTCGACGTTCTCTTCCTCGCAACCCCTAGAGTGCATTTCACGACAAACTAACTTATCGATAGTGCATCGCTTTGCATCGGCAGTCGACTCAGACACTTGGCTGCGTTCTGGCGAAACTATTCCGACCATACTTGGACCTCAATGCGCCTACACACGCACCAAACCCAAGAGTTAGAGGAATACGCTCAGATGTACTGCAACGCGCAAGTCCAAGTCCCGCCACGCTTCATGTGTAGCTTCGTGTTTTCCGATATAAGGTCCTCATCCAACTGGCGATTCAAACATCCCAGCACCATCCACTCGACCTCTAACTCCCCTTGAATGCACTCTACTAAGATGACTCAGGCTGACATCCTCACCATGGGCTTCATCGCAATGTCCTTCGGCTCCAACACGTTTCTACTTCTCAACCATCTCATGAGCGTCCCGGACTGTCGCCTCATTGGAATCCAACATTGTCCAGACGGCAGCTTCCGTTATAGAGGCTCAAACGGACAGCCAAGTCCCGCCATCGACTATTATTATGACCAGAAGGGGACCGTCATTCAGCAGGAGATGTGGCGACCCATGCAACCTGGAGACGTACATCGCCATTTCGACAACGCTCGCATGCAATGGCCGATCTTCTTCCACAACGCAGTCATGGTGCAGGGTGGACAGTCGCGTGTCATCGTAGGCATCGAACTTTCTCTAGCGGGGCATGCGAGTCTTCGGCAGACTATGATACAGCCTGACGCTCTTTCGCCACTCGGTGGTCTGACTACTACCCATCTCTGTCTGAAGGTGCATCCTTTATTGCTTCCGTACTAACGCTAGCCTCTCTCTGACGTTATCCCCATTTAGTGGCCCGGGTACCCCGAATACAAGAAACAGATTGAAATCCAGGACTCACGGCGTCAGCCGATCAGGATGATTAAGTTGGTTGAACGAATCGCGAGGTTTATTGATCGGTGGATAGACGTGAGCATCCGTCTTTCTATGCTTGACTCCCTGGCTGATACGCTTTGCAGGAGATGCAACGTGTTCCTGTAGACCCGCGCCGTGCTAATTGGCGTGTTGGCCCCGGAGGTATCACCAAAGACCATCTATACGTGGTTGGACTGGTGCACGTCTCAGCCGGCACTTGGCAACCTAGTACGCTTGTCTCCTCCGAAGACGTATATGTTGCTGACCGCTCTCGCAGTCTTACAGCTCAAGGGCCACATCATCTACTAAGCTCACCCTCACTCAACCCACTACCGTGTTTCTACTCCTGATGCCCTTCATGTCCTCATTTTCTCTGTGATTCCCATCCATACAATCCTGCCTTTCTCACGCACTTCCCGGCTTTCCTTCCACTGCCCACTGTTTCATCAACCATAGAGCATCCCTGTAGTCTGAATTCATGTCTGCCCATCATCCATGTAGTCCTAGTATCCAATGCAATAATGTAGCTAGCAATAGACGATCTTGATAATGCAAAGCGGTAACCAAATGCGAAGATCAGTAACTGAACGAGCAGAAACATGGTCTTTCACGAGCAGTAATACAACAGCGTCTACCACAAGTCTTGATCAAACCTCTCAAGCACGGCTCCAGCGTCCTCAACATCCTTCTGCGCCTTCTTCCGCATATAGAAGATCGGACAGTCCTTGCTGGAGCACAAAACGTCCTGGTGCAACGACCCCTGGCATCGCTGACACTGCGTCCACAATCTGGAGAACCGTATTTGCATCTCGGAGACTGTATTGATCTGCTTCTGATACAGTTCCCCCATCCTAGGACGACAGTTGTTACAGACAGCACCGCCTATGAGCGTCCCGTCAGTGATCGGGCTTGCCGGGTGTAGCGTGTGCGGTGCATACCTTTTTGGCTGTTGTTTGACTTCAAGGCCGTCTTGCAGCCGAGGCACGTTGCCGTCTTGACAGCGAACTTCATCAGTCCGCCTACGGTCGGCGTCGCGATTTGAATGGTGCGAGTATGGTCGCCGGATACTAGACTAGCAATCAGCGCGCAGAACCACGTGCGACTGGGACGGCACGTACGCAGTGAGTTCGCTTTGTCGCCGAGAATAGGTTCGAAGATACGCATGAGCGGCTTGGACAGTTGATTCTCGAGGTAATATTTCGTGTCAATCGGAATGTTGTTCTCGAGAACGTATATCGGGTCTTCCGACTTCTCGTATGCAGCAGCGCCTACAAAGAACATGTTATCCGGGATGCCCGAAGGATTAACAATGGCCGGAGGCGTACCTTTCATCCCTTTGATGATAACATATGCAACACGATCGCCGAGTGCGGGGGCGGAACCTGGAGCCGCCGGTCAACAAGATGTGCGCAATGCTGTACTCAAAGACAAGCATACCTGCATCACGCTGCTTCATCCGCTCGGCCAATTCGACGTGAGCTTGCTTCGCCGCATAGTCTGCATAGCATTTAGCCTCAGGCATCGCATCAACTTCGACAGGTATACGCACCAGCTTTAGCAAGTGCCTTCGTGATCACCAACTGCGACATGTCGATCTTGTTTTGGAGCAAGTCGGAGATGACGCGTTTGGTGTATCTGTAAGGAAGACTGATTAGCCTCACATAGTTATCGCATGTACAACCAGATACGCACTCTTCAGCGCCCTTCACGTCCCGGTTGATGAGCATCTTGTGGAGGCAAGTCTCGATGACGGTCTGAACGAGGCGGCAGTTGTCGCGTCGTACAGTCTGGCCAAGCGCGCGTCAGCTACAACCATTCATCCAAGCACTACAACCCAGCACAAAGCGTACCTCGATACCCTTTGAATCCATCTTGTCGTACTTCTCCGGCCGTGTCCAGTACAGCCCCGCATAACGCTTCTTGCTAATGAGCAAGTACGGGAAGTAGACCTTCTCGAACTCCAGCTTGATGGGCTTAACGAACTTCTGCGTCACGAACTCCGCCGCTTCGCTCCCTACATCACCGTACTTGGTAAGTCTCAGCGCTTTGAGGCAGAGTAGGTTAAATTACCCATAGCCATGACTGTAGCGAGATCTGTAGGACCGAACTTGACCATGACGGAATCGGTATCGCCGTAGATGACCTCCGCATTGTACTCTTTGCCGTTCGCCACGGAGTACTCCGCCTCGACCTCCTACACCAGTCATACTCAGTCAGCGTCCATCATCCCAAACAGATATCCACTCCAGGAAGACTTACCGACTTGGTCTTCTCGATCATCTCACGACCGTACGCGGTCGTACTCGAGGAAATCGGCAAACAAGGCAACTTGCCAATCGTAGCACCAGTGAACCCGTACACGGAATTCGCAGAGATCTACAAACACAGCCACGAACTATATCAGCCCGGGGTTCTCGGAGATGGATTCAAGCCTCTGAACACTAGTACTCACCTTGAGCGCCAACTGCCGTCCATCCAGCACAGCCCTCTTAAACGGATCCGTCTCCTTCTTCAGGTCCGCTTTAGCTCTCTTCCTCGCCGCGATCAGGTCCTCCAATACGCTCGGTAACAGGCCCTTGCGCTTGGTGCTCTTGACGAAGAAGTCGTTGTTCGGCGTCTGGATGTAGTCGATGTCTTTCTGCAGGCCCATGCGTTCGATCGTGTTCTTATCGAGGAGCGTTGTGTAGCAAAGGTTGTGCGCCATCATGATTGAAGGGTACAAGGAGCTGAAGTCGAGCGTAGCGATAGGCGCATCGTAGTAGCCCTTCTTGGGTTCGATGACGGTGGCACCTTCGTATTGCTCATCCGAACCTACGAGCATGGATTAGCGCGCATTCCTTCCGATCAAACCGCAAGCAGTACCTTCACCCTTGAGCGCAGGGATAACGTAGTCATCGTCGTTGGCCCGTCGGAAGAGTTGCGACAAGACCTTGATGGATTGTCCACGCGACAACAGGTAGTTGAACGGAACACCCGTGACCCTCGCCATCTCCGTATAGTTAACGAAGCACATGAGTTTGTCCATCAGCCGTTGTGGCAGGTACGCATCCTTCAAACAGTACACCGCCAGTC
>UWZB01000067.1:58376-86529 GCA_900536885.1 Peniophora sp. CBMAI 1063
CCGTACCATTCTGCAGCTCCGTAATGACTGAGTGGTGCACGTCCTCCTTCTGCTCGCCCAGGAACTGAGCGCAGACGGAGTTGAGCGTATAGGAACGGAGCTTGTGTTCGCGTTGCATGTACTGGAGAAGATCGAGCTGGATGCGGCCTTCCATGTTCGTCTCCTTCGAGTCGCGCTGGCCGAAGGCTTTGGACGAGAAGTGCGTGTCCTTGATAGCCGTTTTCATGCCTGGTAGGGACAGTCAGTACACGTACGACAAGCAGACCAGACCTTCAAGAGCATTACCTTTGATGCGTGTCAGGAACGGGAACTCGCTGGCCTTGAGCGCATGGGCGCGATCCAGCAGATATGGCAAATCGAAGTTTGCAATGTTGTACCCGATGACGACGTCCGGGTCAACCTCCGCCACGAAGTCTCGCCACTTCTGCAGCATGTCGACCTCATCGTCGAACGAGAGCACCTGTGAGCCGACGATATGCGAGCAAGTATTCAACGTGAAGACGTTGCGGATGAATGGCCTGTCCTCGCCTGCAGCATCTGTCAGCACCCAAGCAAGTCAGATCAAGCGCGTAGAGCCTACCCTGGCGAGTAACCATGTTCGCAATCTGGATGACCGGGTCCTCCTTCGCCTCTGGGAAGATACCCTTCCTACCCGCGCACTCAATATCGAAGCTCAATATACGGAGCGGTGCCGTCTTCGACCATTGCCCATCAGGAGCATGCGCGATGAAGTTGTCCCATTGCACGCGCATCTCGATTTGACACAAGGATATCTTGTCCTTGCCCGCAAGCAGCTGGTACTTCCCAGCAGGGACCTCGATCCAGTTCATTCCGACGACCTGGTGATGCGCATCATGAGCAATCAATAGGTCTGAAGATGATGGTCGGCTACATACCTTCGTGTCGATCATAAAACGGAGCGTATAGGCGATGTTGCTCTCGAAGGTGGCCACCTGGTCGGGAAAAAGGTCGCGGAAGCTGACTTCACCCCTCTCGAACAACCGTGCACGGAGTATCAGCATACACACGCACGATGAAGAACTCAAGAAGACTCATCTCGTACGCGCGGCAGCATCTTCTGCTCAGCAATGGTGATCTTCATGAAAAGCGCCTTCTCGTCACCGCGGTATCCCCACAGACTCTTCTTCTTGACGAATTCGATACGAACGACGCCACCTTGTGCATTCTGCCACGCAAGGGTGAGTAACGATAGTCACAAGAAGATCACGTGGGCATACGTTGAGGTAGGTCTTAAAAGGCTCAATGTCGCTATTGTCAAATCCGCGGGGTACAGGGACGTAGAAGTACGGCTGGAAACCGAGCACGTGCATCATGACGCTGTGGCCACCCTAGACGCCAGTCATGTCAACGTCTGGTTACATCAACCACAGTACAACCATATCGCACCTCCGTGACACCGTACATCCTGAGATTGATCCCGCCGCGCTGAGCGTCGACCGCCTCTTCGATATCAATCTGCTGAAATGCTAGGACAGATTCAGATTCAAGCCGATGTAGTGAAATAAGTGAGGCGCGCACTGATAGAATCCCGGTCCTCGTTGATGGGTGCGAGTTCGGGTCGTCCCCAGCTATTAGCGCCACCCTCATCACCTAAAGTATCTGTCAGAGTATTTCCACCCAATAGTAGCATACTACGCACTGGCAGCTCCCTCCGACTCGGTGTTCAGTTTCTCAAGAACATCCGCAAAAGACGGCTGAGAACCAAGGCCTTGTTGCGCCTTCTGTGACGCTTGAGACCCTTGTGGTGTGGTATCAAGTTTTCTCCTCTTAGCGGCACGTTCTGAAGAGTCGCTATTGGGATTTCATATTCGTAAGCATCTGTCTGCGCGTCATTTGATATCTTCTGACCTAGGTCGTTGGATATTCTCCTTGGTAGTTGCCTTTGGACCGGCCATGATTGCAGATACGTTTATCCAATGCAGGAGATGCGTAAATTTGTGAAAGATGGCAGGTAGGCTGAAGCCGGTGGTGGTGGTGGCTGGCAGAGTCAACTGTGAGACGGCTGCGAGCCTTCGCGCGCGTAGCGCCCAACCACGCGACCAATTCAACGCGTGAGGTCACGCTCAACCATACGTGACGTTCGGGCACGCTTCGGCAATAGAGTTCGACAGCCAAGTCAAGCGTTCTACAGCGTTATGCTACGACATTATACTAGTACGGCTGCACAGATACATCTCATTCAATATATATACAAGCTAAGTCCGTCTACTTTCCGCTCATGGCCTTCATCCTCGCCTCAACAGCCCTCGCCCTTCGTTCCCTCTCAACCTTCAACCTCATCTCCGGCGTCAACCCCGTCAACCCCGCCTCACCACCACTCGCGCCACCCAGCTTCCTCGGCCCTCTCCCACTATCCCCCACAGGTTCCGACTTCGGCGGCTCAGGTACAGGCTCAGGCTCGGGTGTCTTCTGAGCCTCACGCTCGCGAAGCTTATCCCGCAACCCTTTACGCCTGGCCTTCTGCTTCGCCTCTTTCTCGTCCTCCTTCGCCTGATTAAACGCACTCGGTACATGACCCGCACCAAGCCAGTCCCACCGTTCTGGGTCTTTCCCAGCTGCACGTCTGAACGCGTCCCGGACCTCCTTCGTATTCGCCTCGTCGTAGGCTGTTCTCAACTTCCCCACGGGTGCCGCCGCATCATCACCGGCCGGTTTCTGTGGGCTGACGACAGGCACAGTTGGATCTGCGCCCGCCTCCTCGAGCAGCCAAGAGACAATCTCGACCTGTCCTTCCCTGGTCGCGAACGCCAGTAACGTCCTTCCATTCTCCTTCTCGTCCCCACTCACAATCCTCGCATCAGGCCCACCAAGCCCAGCACCTTCCTTCTCCCAGAACCCCTTCAGCGCATCCAGTTTGCCGCGCTCAATCATGTCCACAGCTCTAGCCCACTTCGCGCGCAACGCCTCCTCTTCAGGGCTGAGCTTGGGCACCTTGACCTTCTCTTTCTCCTTCGCTGGAGCCGGTGCGGCCGGTGCGGGTTTGGGTTTGGGGAGGGATGCAAGGTATGCTTCGTCTTGGGCTCGAAGAGCGTCTTCTGTCAAGTGGGAGATCTTGACGCGAGTGAGTTCGAGGAGGCAGCGGGCGAGTTCGGCTTGTGTTGGACGACGGGTTGGGAAGGGGAATGTGCGCAAACGGCTGTCAGCTGTATAGAGGATTAGTACTACGCCCAAACTTTTCGATTGGAATAATCAGACACGTACTCTTGGAGAGCACGGAGCCGTCGTAGTCGAGGAATATGCGCCGGTTTGAGACGCTTGCGCGGATGAACACGCGCTCGCACTGCGCGATCTCATCGGCCCACTCTGTGAGCAAACCACGGATATCCTGTATACTGTATCAGTACACGCAGGAGAATGATACGCGAGGTAATGAGACTTACATCGCGAAGAGCTTGCTCTCCATATCTCCTCAACATCGCACCAGCCGAAATCGCCTTCTTCCCCGCCGCATCATTAAGTCCCTGACTACCACCCTGCTTCCTCCTCGTCGTGTACCGATGGAAAGTCTTATGTAGCAACATCTCCGTCTCCGGTTTCGGCCTCTTCTGCTTATTCTTCTTTCTCCTTGTCTCCTCCTCCTCTTCCTCCTCGTCGCCATTGCTCACGCGCACGATAGCACCGGCAAAATGACCTCCCGCAGTCATGAACATCGCCCATTTCCTCTCCACGGGCGTTTGGAGAGCTTTGAGCTCGTCGAGGTATGATTGGGGTGTGCTGTCGGGTGGAAAGAGAACGCGGTAAACGCCGAGCTGTGTGGGCGGAGGGCCGGGTGTGTGAAACCAGGCTAGAGGGCTCTGTTGTGTCCGCGGCGTATCGTCTTCGTCTTCGGAACGTGCGCGTTCGCGAGAGATCTTGGTCTTTTGGAGTAGATCGCGAACAGCGTCGCTGTCGGAGTCCGAGGAGTGGGTGTCTGAGGAAGCCGAGCCGGAGAGCGAGTCTTCCAATCCTATCTTGGCAGTCAGAGGTTGCGTCCGAACTGAGAGATACTCCGCTGCGTACCGTCCACAAGTTTGCCGAAATCTGCTTCGGATACTGTTGTTCCGCCTTGCAATCGTAGTTTGACGTTATATCTGTGCCAATCGGCCCGATAGTGCGCGCGTTGCTCGTTCACGTCTGTGAACGCTGCTCCGGGACAGACGTTGCAAGCTCGAGTTCGCTGCTCCGATGTCTCCTCCGGTATAGAGCCTAGCTCTGGCTCTTGCGTATCGTTCGTTGTAGGTTGAGCTCCAAGTACGCGTGGGACGAGAGTAGCAAGAAGTTCAGCTGGGAGCGAATAGGCATGGAGATGCGTAGGTGGCGCCATGGCGTGTTTGAGCAAGTGGACTAAAAGTTACACGGTTTCTGATGAGCCCAGCGAGGTTTATGATACACTTGTGCGAGTCAAAGAACAGCCCACGATCCACACCGCTGCCGAACGAGAGGAGAAAGGCTCTAGTATACAACCCGAGTCAAGATGATGAAAGCTTATGCCAAGTTAGAAAGACGCCCGACAAACGCCCGAGGGCGAATTTGGCGCCGAAGATCTAATCTCGAACGCAGATCTAACGACTGCCATCAGTGCCACGACGGGTCCCGCCCAACCGTCGCCGTCTACTGCGCGCTAACGGCCTTGCCTGCAGATCGAAGGAACGTGTGCGCAACGTTTGAACACGTCTTGCATCTAACCGCCATGGTCGCCGCAGAGTTCGCTAGCCGCCCGCTCGGGAAGAAGCTTGTGTTGTTCGATGTCGACAACACGCTGTCGCTGCCGCGTCAAGTACGGTTTACTTTCTAACCTCTTGAGATTGGCAAGATGAGCTAAAGCAGACAAGTAGGCTGCGAAGCCAGAGATGGTCGAGCTCTTGAAGGAACTCCGCAAGAAGACCGTGATCGGCTTTGTTGGCGGTTCCAACCTTGTCAAAATCG
Organism: Peniophora sp. CBMAI 1063; assembly: GCA_900536885.1. NCBI lineage: Eukaryota > Fungi > Basidiomycota > Agaricomycetes > Russulales > Peniophoraceae > Peniophora > Peniophora sp. CBMAI 1063. The sequence goes on from UWZB01000067.1 coordinate 63,303, forward strand.
CAGAGCAGCTTGACCAGCCCGGCGAGTTAGGTATGCCCGCCATCAACCTGCTCACAGTGAATACAGTACTCATAGCCTGAGCAGCAACGCAGTGGTTTGACTATGGATTTGCCGAGAACGGACTTGTTGCGTACAAGCTGGGCAAGCAGCTCGCGGCCCAGAGCTTCATTGGCTGGCTCGGCGAGGACAAGTACAAGAAGATGGTCAACTTCATCTTACATTACCTCGCGGATATAGACCTCCCGATCAAGCGGTACACCCTCGCCACTTTCCGCACGTATGACTCTCACTAATACGCGTCATACTATAGCGGTACCTTTGTCGAATTCCGCAATGGCATGATCAACGTGTCGCCCATCGGCCGTAACGCAACGTATGTCCTTCATCCCTTCACTTCTTCGTCACTCTGACCTGACCCGATCTACCACAGCATTCAAGAGCGTAACGACTTCCAAGCGTACGACAACGATCATCACATCCGCGAGGACTTCATCAAAGTCCTCAAAGAGAAGTTCCCCGACTACGGCCTGACCTACTCCATCGGCGGCCAGATCAGCTTCGACGTGTTCCCGACTGGATGGGACAAGACGTACGCGCTGAACCACGTCGAGAAGGAGGGCTTCGAGGAGATTCATTTCTTCGGTGACAAGACGTACAAGGTATGCATTACGTTGCGGATATGCGCGGTTGATGGGATGCTCATACGTTGCTACGTGCAGGGCGGCAATGACTTCGAGATCTATGCGGACCCGAGGACGATCGGGCACTCTGTCACCGATCCCTCTGACACGCTTCGCAAGCTCAAGGAGCTCTTCTTCGAGAACCAGTAGATAGATCGGATAGCGCACGGAACGCAAAAATGATGTATACTTACCCTCAATGAAGCATGGATATTTAGACTCACATCATCGGCGTATTGTTCTCGACGCTCAGTGACCCGAACACTGGCTTACTTGAACTTCTCGGTCTTCATGTATATTCCACGCTCACCCTGAGAGGATATGTTCAAAACGATTCATTGATAGAGATCCGAATCCGAGACGATGACTTCTGAAACGGGCGAGAACGTACAGTACGTATAGTACTGGCGGGATTAGAAGAAGAGCATAGGGCTTTCTTGTATGTTCCCTGGCGTAAACTAGCCGAAAACGTCCATGTCGATAGGCATAGAAAGCGACGGCGTGAGCACATAGTACCCAAGATGCCTCTCAGCCACAGTCTTCCGACTGGGTGTAGGCGGCGCAGAGCGCGTGAAGCGGAAAGTGGGCATGACCAACATCGGGTCAGCGTCGAATGGGTCGACCTCTACGGGTGCGACGATCTTGGCGCAGGCCTGAGCGAGGTCTTCGTACGGCTCGAGGCCGGTGATAGAGGTGATAGAGGTGATTGCCGGCAGTTGCACGGCGAGGATGTCGTCGAGAGACGTAGATGCAAGAACTGCGAGCGACGTCGACGAACTGTGTGAGGTTGAGATGACGAGCGATGTCGATGCTGTGTCGTCGTCCTCGGTGGAAGGTTGAGTCAGGATACTGAAGCGGAGGATATCAAGTTGTGTCTGAAGAAAAGGATAAGCAACTGAACAAAGGCGCTAGGGAAGAGTGCAAACGAACCTTGTATGTGTCACGCTCATCTTGGACTTTGGCGTAGTCAACGAGAAGCGAGCGTCCGACCTCCTTAAGGTTCAAATTCTTCCGCTTCTCCTCGACATAAGCTGTGGCACATGCGTTGGCGCGTTGGCGCTCCGCGTCGGAGGTATCGCGCTCCTCGTAGAGGGCGATGTGGCACTGAACCTCGCGCCGCTCTGCGTCGGCCGCCGTCTTACGGGCAGTCTCGAGTTGCTGATCGCGAGCGGAGAGCTGGGATGCATGCGAGTTCGCCTGCGCCTTGATACGCTGACGGTGGTCGTCCTTGAGTTCGCCGATGTAAGTCTCCAGCGAAGCGTTGATTTCGTTAGACGTCTTGAGCTCGCCCTCGAGGTTGATGTTGGCTGTGTTGAGAGCGCGAGATTTGTCGATGAGCACAGCCCGGTCCTCTTCGGAGTTGTCTTCCTGTTGTTTGAGAGCCTAGCAGATGGTATATGAGCCTAGGTCGCACATGCGGAGAGCAGCAGGAAACGTACCTTAAGTCCCCGAGCGACGTTTTCCTGTAGGCTGATGTTGTCTTGCCCTAGCAGGATGATCTCCCGGCGCTGGGTGTTGACCGTCTGAGGAAAAGTTCGTCAGCGACGAACAACGAGGGCTAGCAAGTCAAAGACATACCTGTTGTATCTCGTACCTCTCCCCTTCCAAGCGCGCCTTGTCTTCTACGAGACCGTCTATCTTCGCCTGGAGCTCCTCGTTCTTCGCCTGAAGCGCCTTGTTCTCCTCGATCTCCTCGTCGCGTTGCGCAGTAACATCCGCCGTGCACGCCTCCTGCTCGCCGATCTTTATCGCCTGCGCCTCGATCACTACTTGCTGCTCCTTGACTTCCTCTCCCAGCTTGCCGTTCTCGCCGTGCACATGAAGGACCTCATCCTGGCTCGTCTTAAGACGAACATCAAGGGTTACGACTTCATTGCGGAGGGCTGAGATAGTGTGTTGGTTACCGGCGTTCTGGGTGCGGAGGATATCGAGGTTGCTGGAGAGCGTAGCGTAGTCGAGGGTCAGGGAAAAGATGCGGATCTGGGCTTCTTGATGGCGGATGGTAGCATCGAGAAGCGCGGTGGGCGGCGGGCATACGGCGGCGGTGTACTTGAAGTTGAGGGCTACGAGGAGTTGGAACTAGATCGTCCGTTAGTGAGGGCGTTGGATGATGGGTGAAGGAGGACTTACGAGCTTAAAGACGACAGGCTCCCAGATGGGGGCCCGGTCAACCTTCTCCGAGGGTTGCGTTTGAGGCGGCGAGTCGTTGTCGAGGAACTCAAGCTGAAGGTCGGTAGACATGCTCTGGACGTATGTTAGGCAATTGCTCGAGCAAATACTGAGCGCTCCACTTACGGTGAGCTCGGCGGTGTATGCCCATTGAGGATAAACTTCGGGGATATCCTCGTCCTCGTCCTGGTAGGCGTTACGAACCGCCGCGGCGGTAGCTTGAACGAGCCAGACCAGAAACGAGACAATGACCGCGTCGATAAGGTATGCGCCCAGTAAGGTCGAGCCGGCTGTTGAACCGGAGGCCGTGACTAGGGCATTCTCGGTCGGGGTTGACGTCGGGATTGACGACGGGATGACGGCAAGAGGAAAGCCGGTGTAGACGGTGAGGCCAGTCTCGATGACAGATGGAATTGGTTCGGCGTCATCGAAGGAGCGAGCGCGAACAGATGGCCAAGAGACCAAGAGGCCAGGGATGACGGCGAGATGCGCATTGATCTGCGAGTGTCCAGTGGGAATGATGACGCTGCCAGCCCCGCGAAGCGTAAGACGATCGTAAACCGGCGCACTCTCGGGAGAGAGCAAAGCCAAGAATTGAAGGACGATGGCGGCGCTGGCTTGAAGACGAGCAGCGATGGTTGCGGTAGCGCTTTCCCTGTAGGACGTGTAAAGCCAGAGGAGTGCGTGGTAGAGCATCTTGTGTGAAACGGATGTGGGTGCGAGGAGCGTGATTGCTGGTATTGCTGGTTGGCTGTAAGAGCGAGTGAGCGAATGTCGTAGCGGGCTGAGGAACGGCATCACTTTATGCAGAAGCGCATTCAAGACTGGCCCGGAATGTCGAGGACTGCATGTAAGACCGTCCAGGCGAGCTTCTTGCCACTGCCCATGCCCCTATCCGTCTACGTGAAATCAATGAGATATCATTGATGAGTTTTCGTTAGTCTTATGCATATACTATAACTGATCAGAACTAGTCCGCTGAGGAACACGATGAGTGCGAGCGTCATGGCATGATTGAACGCAGGCGTATACACATCGACGCCGCTTGAAGCCGTCTTGCATTTCCGAAGACTGCTATGACAATGATATGTGCGTCTATCATGCAAGTACAATCACATAGTATGTCAGCGCTAGAGGCCGCAAGCGCTGAGCAAGTAGATCGCCGTGGTCATCAACTTGCAACCGTGTCGGAGACTACGGCCGACTTCACGTGCGCAAACCGGACCAGCCGACGGGATATTTGTCATATCGGCGCGCCTTGGACACGCCTTGCCTCTTACCGTGATCTTTTCCTGCTTCAACCGAATCATATCCGAATCCCATCGATATCGTAGTTCTCGTGCATTCGGACGGAACGCGACGAGAAGTACTCCTCCTGAATATGAAACGTGATGTTCTCGCCAAACTGTCGCAGCTTGCTGTGCCGTGAGAACGATTCATCAACTTCTATCAACTGCTTCTAGGGTTGGAAGACACAGGAAAGCTGTAGCTCAACTGTAGCTTGCGGCAGTGCTCCTGTGTAATCGGCTGTAGGAACTTGCTTCTATGCCACGCAAGCTAGTGTCGGCTACTTGTTAACAGGCCCTACCAAGAAGTTGAAGCATATAAGCTAATACATCTTGAAAGGCGATTACGACAACATGTCACCCGCACCACACGTTGTCTTCTCTCATGAGCTATCCAAGGCCTTCAGACGTGGGCACCCTGTTGCCAATCCTCAGCCCGTTGAGTTACAGAGCACCAATTCGAATGGGGTGACCGAACAATTGCTACGACCTGCGGAGATCGGAGATGTGGGCTACATTCAGTAAGGATTTGTCCTTTAAGCCAGGGTTCACTGGGTCGTCTCCCAGTTCCGTATACTCACACGGCGAGCAGGCCCGAACATGGGTTCTTCATCAGCATCTTCAACGTACACAAGGAGCCCGGGACGGACGGGCAGCCTTGTATTGACGATCTCCCTGATGGATTTGAGCCTATGCCGAAGACCGCGATCTCTAAGACTACGGATACAACACCCGTTTTCCTCTCGCAGAGCGTGACGACCACCGAGCTGGACATCTCTGCATTAGGGTGCGTCATCCTTCACTGCCAAGTCATCTTCCGCCTGACATGGGGCATTGTATAGACCATTCTTCGGTGGCTCTGCCGGGTTTTCTTCCTCTACTAAATGTGGCGCTATACTGGCCACTCCAGATCCCATCACCTGCTACAACGCCATTCACATACTCCGCTACAAGGCGTACGCAAAGGATCACCTCAGAAGTTGGTACGAGTTCGCTCGTCGACGGGGTCATGATATCGCTTTAGAAGACTTGATCTTCGTCACTGGTGTCGACTACACCACATCATGGGCCACCGCAGTCTTCGTGGATGCCCAGCTTCAAGCTGGTTTTGGCCTTCAGGTGCAGTTTGCTAACGTCGGCGACGGCGTGAAGCTGGCCTGTCGATACTCTTGGTCACGTACATCCGGCGCTTTGGTTAATCATGGACCCGCCCAGTCATCACGACCTTCACCTTCCCGTGCCGACTTCACATTTGGGCATGAAGCCTCAGTACCAGTGCCATTGGCGAACCAAGACGCAGCCGATGTGACCACAGAGCACGAGCTCGGCGTGGCGCTACGGCCTATGAATACCTTGAATAATCAGACACTTTTCGTAAGGTCCATACGCGCCAAACGTCGCCTGCCTTGGCCAGGTTTGAGAATTGAAGCAAGGGGCGAGAAGGATGAAGACGACTCGGATGACAACTCGGATGATGGCGATGACACGGATATCATCGATGATGCTGCGGCCATGGGCAACAACTCGGACGATTTCGTGTTATCGAGGGACCCGAAACGAACCCAGGTGATGCAAACCTAGTCTGGAAGCATACTTCGTCATTGATTGGCGCCATCTCTCAGGTTCAAACATATCTGGACGATATACTGGATCATATTCTACTGGTGAGAATGACCACGGATACGCATGATCGTGCAATAACAGCCCTCTAGAACTCGGACTCAGATATCGCCCTCGCGCACGACGAGGATCTGGATCTCCCGGTTGGCCTCGGATCTCTTGCTCAGGTGGTACCGGTAGTTCAGGATGGTGTGGGTGAGCTCCGGGCTGTTGTGCTTGTGTTGAATCCAAACTCACCCATTCATCAGGAATGATTCTATGTGGCCATACCGACAATCCAGCTACTTCAACCGTCCTGTCGATGACGGATCGTGTACAGGACAACGGTACCCCTTACGAGCTCTTCATAAGTTTCTGTTCGCTGATGAGTGTACAGTAGCAGGTCCAGCTCCACCAACGCTAGAGGGGGAGGAGGCGCACACCGCTCCGTCATACAGTGACGTGACACATAGGCCCGAAGTGGCGGGCGGAACGACTGCCGATTCGGCTTCATCTGGACATACTGTCAACGCATTGGACGGGGTACGTGTTTCCGTAGAGCAAACGCTGGAACTCTGCCGATGAATACTCTAGCTTTCATTATCATCCTTTGAAAGAGATCGCTCGAGCGGCAACAAATCCCATGCCCGCATTCCGAGGATGGCAGAGACGGACATCCTAATCTCGCAAAACAATGCAGACCCTTTCGCCAATCGCATTGCATCGTTCATGGATCGTGGCTACATCGCAAACATGTTCGAGTCGGCTGCAAGGACGTACTGGAGTGCTGTGCTGAAGACCACCCCTGAGGGACTCCCTCTACAAATGATCTCCGGCCCATCTCCCTGCTGGTGCATCAGCCCGCATGAGCACACTGCAGGAGCACAGAATGCGGGGCGCGTCCTGGACTACATGCTTGATGCGGATCATGCCACGGGTCCAGTGGTACCGCAGCAGCTCTGGCAGCCACTGTACAAGCGTATCCGTGAAGTACTTGTGGATAACTCGCGGCTCTGCATGCCAGTCTTCTTCGTCGCTCAGGAGTCTGGGCACGTGGGATTATCCCTGTCCGATGCTCTGGCGAAGAAGCACTACCTGCTGCAGGGCCACGATCAGGCCGTGGACCTCGGCGGCAAAGTTACGACACATATACGGATACTGGCATGAACCATTTCCTCCGTCGTGAACTCAAAAACTGACCGCTTTCGTAGTGGAAAGGATATGCGGAGTACAAGCGCCAGATCCAAATCCAGGACCAGACGAACGACCGCAAGCCCATCACTCTCAGTCGTCTGGTTGAGCATGTCGCGCGGACTGTGCAACGTTTCGTTGAGAAGCCTCCCCAGGTGAGACGATTTTGATTTCATCAGTCGACGACGGCGTCTCATGCCCATCGTCACGCAGCGGAACGAAGATGATTTCGACCCACGCTGGACCGTCGGTCCGGACGGGCTCTCGAGTAACGACCTTATCCTCGTCGGGATAGTGCACTCGAGCGCTGGAACTTGGCAGCCTATCCTCCAGCTCTCACGACCTTTGCCCCACCTCGAGCAGCCGACCGCGCCAATAACCGACCCGCTTACTCTCCTTTTGGGCCCATACACGCGTCCTCGATTACCCGGGAGCTCTCTCAACGAGCTGCGTAGCGTGTCTTCTGGAGAAGACTATGACCTTTGGGCTCAAGCACGCTCCCGGGCGCAGTTCTCGACGGCGATTGTTCCAGCACCATCGCCACCTGAACATCAGCACACAAGTTCATACCCATCTTCGCCCAATCCTCAGATGACTCATACGGATGGCGCTTATTTGCCATCCTCACCTCCATACGGAGCCCATTCATCCGCATGATCTCAGTCGTCTTTACATCCTCTATATCTAGGTACTCCAAGCTACACACAGAACCACACTCACGTCTCTTGTATGTAGCATATGCCGTGATTTGAATGCTTTCTCTGATATATCTCTCAATCTTTCTCGCACAAATGCGATTCTCGGCTATCTTCAGTACATGTTATAAGGTGCATAGGCTCAATATCACGAGAACGGTAGCTATCCACGCGTCCTCAGATGCGTGAACCAGGAGCGATCGTCCATCTTTTTTGGGCTTCTCAACTAAAGGTCACCTTCGCCTAGAGCTTGACTTACCCTCACCTCACGTAAGAGAAGTACTACCTTACTCGGTCGCGTCTGGGTGGTCATTCTGGTACGTAGTTCGTGGATATACATGACTTGGCAAAGAAGAAACCTCTACTATGATGACGGGATGAGTTGTGGACTGTCTTGCCATTCATTGCGCAGTTGTCTCCCACGATTCATGCCCTTGTGTACGTATTATCCGAGCTACAGTCTCTTCTGTTGTCTACTCTGGTACTGCCTTCAAGCTCTTCAGGCCCCACACCATACTTCAAGTCGGCAAGTTTCGCGTCTTGCGAACAAGTGGCCGGCCGCCAGCAACGAGCGATGGCCCATGCCCCGAGCGCGACGAATCACAATGCCAACACGCAGCCAAGAACCACGCTGGCGATGGTAGCGGGAGAGATGTGACCCTGACGAATCGCGCACCACAACTGGGTCGGGCAAGCTAGAAGACATATCGAGAAGGCGGGTTTGAACATGGATTCTGGCTTGAATGCTGGACTCTGTCGGGTCACAATGGACCCAACCGCAGGCGAGCGAGATCTGTGGAGAGTGAGACAGGAATCCCGGTCTTATCTATAGCTGAACTCACTCGGTCTCTTCAAATCAATCAGCAACGGCCAAGGGAGGGCGTTGCGTGGCGGCGTACGGATGAGTTTAGACGCAACCTGTCGCTGCAAACGTGATTGGGCCCTGAGCGAAGGTGCGATATTGAAGAATATTGAAATGGTGATATTCGCCCTCAAGCGCGAACCATTGAGGCAATCATTCATCTTGCTTTTCACGCCATCCTCGGTTGACGATCACCTTCAAGTAGAGCTTAACTGACCTTCTTCCTGCAAGAGATGTGAGGGACCTTGCTCGGTCACGCGTAGGTCAAGCCTGCCCTTTGGCCTCTGGCTGTACATAGATCGCGAGCGAAGGTGGAGTCAGGACATCAATTATATGCGTCCGAATTTCGAACCATCGTCCCTCGCAGCGTAATTGTATCCATTGATCATCTAGAGCTCAGTGCGTGGAGTAATCGAGGAGGCGATGTCTCAACGATGGTGATGGCAGAAGGTCGGTCGGTCGCTGTCGGTCGGCGCTTCACCGCTTTGCTTCGAATTCCCACCACCAAGCCGCGATGCAGAAGGACTGGCCCCTCACGCACCTCTCCTTCAACTCACCCTCAAGTATGATCCTACAAGGCCGAGTGACCGACACAGCGCGCGCATGAACAATACTGTCATAGGCTCACCGGTTGGAGGGACAGTGTGGTGAGCAGGCCCTCGTCTGATAGCAATTCCGAGTTAGGCACTAATACTTCAGCGTGACTTTAGGTTGAGGCTGTTCAATAGGGTTTCGACCCAGAGCATGGGCGATGAGATAACACCGTTAGCCATATAACATCGCCGTAGCGACTACTGCCCTGCTACATTCCTTCTCAGGACCAACTCAGGACATGACCCCCACTCCGCATCGGGTTTACTCGCAGGAGCTATCATCTGCCTTTAGACGAGGATATCCTATCGCGAACCCGCAGGCCGCCGTATATCACAAAGCAGGGAACTCTAGCGGTGATGTTGGGGTTCGGAGAGCAGTGGAGATTGGTGACGTCGGCTACATACAGTAAGTCTGCAAGCGTTATTTGCCTGTACACCCGCATCATGCTGACCATGTATCCAGACCAGGTCATGGATACTTCATACGTCTCTTTAACGTGCACCTCGAACCAGGTGTTGATGGGCAGCCGCCGCGCGATCGACTCCCAGATGACTTCGAAGTCCTGCCCAAAGATGAGATGACGACGGTCACAGATAATACTCCTCTCTTTCTGTCGCGGACTATGACGACCAAAAGTGTACGTGCAGCTGCCTCGGGGTGCGTACTGCTCTTCAATTCTTGTGCAAGACTCTGACGCTGCTACGTTCTGCAGTCCATTCTTCGGTGGATCTGCAGTGTTCTCATCTACCAGCAGCCGCGGAGCGATTCTCGCCACACCCGATCCCATAGAGTGCACGGACGCTAGTTGCATCCCTATCTATATGAGATATGCTAGAGCTCACATGCAGAGCTGGTACGACTTCTTCTCGCAGCGATATCTCCTCGAGATGGAAGACTTGATGTTGGTCACCGGGGTTGACCGCACAACTTCGTGGGCAACCGCTGTGATTGCCGACACCGAACTCGAAGCCGGCTTTGGGCTAGATGTCCAGTTCGCCGACACTGCTTCAGGAATACAGTTGGCGTGTCAATACTCTTGGAAAAGCACATTTGGGGCGTTCGTGAACTCAGGTCCTCGCCGAGGTGGTAGTTCCAGCGGACCCGAAATTTCCACCTCCGGAGCGACGTTGTCGGACGATCCTATCGCGGACTGTCGGGGCGATATGAGCCACATAGTTGGGAAACAACAGCCTATCAACTTCCAGAACGACCAAACACTATTTGTGCGGCATATCCGCGCCAAGCGCCGTCCTCGCTGGATGGGGATGAAGCTCGCTGCAGCAGGCGGAACTCGTGAAGAGGATGAGCATGGAGACGACAGCGAATTCGAGGATGGCTTGGTTACGTCTGAGGCCGACAGGGATATGATGGACCTCGAAACCTTCCCTGAACGTGAGACGGTGATTCGCAATTAATCCGGCTCTAGTACCAAACAATTTGCTGACATCGTTGTAGTTCACCGATTGCCTCGATCCTGTGCTAGATTACATTTTTGAGGTGATGGTTCACGACGCTCGCTACAAACCTGTACGCTCATGTGACATTCTCAGCATTCGGACTCCGATATCGCTATTGCTCATGACGACGATCTCACAGTGCTTCTAGACAATGATTCGTCTTTTGGACTTGGTGTTGAAGTGGAAGATGGCATCGGCGAGTCTCGAACCATGGCGATTCCGTCTTGGCGATTGACATGACACACGTCTCTTCTAGGAGCGATATCAAGTGGCCCTTCGGCATCCCGGTCGGGTACACTCATCGGCTCGCAATCCTTCCCATCTCGAGGGAAGCACACGGACTTGCCCGAATCAAGGGACTCTTTGGGCGCAGATGTTGCGGCCTTGAACAGGGCTGTATCTAGCGAAAGCCATGCACTGAAACCCTCTCACGACAGGACAGATCTCTCTACGGCTCCCATGCCACTGAGCGCGATACGCGAGCTCTTCGACCGTCCTCCTAAAGCCGGAGGCCGCCCCCTTCCGCAACCTCCAGATTCGCTACAACGTCCTTCCCTTATTGCATCGCTCAATCTATCACAACCCACCCTACCATCATCATTGTCGACGGTCAACGAGCAATCTCTCCCTCACTTCATGGACGAGCCGGGCCGCTCTACAGTCTCAGACACCCCTCGGATTGTGCTTTGGCATGGTATCCCTCTTCTGCTCACACCGAGCACATTGCCCTACCCTCGGCATCTGCCCTCGCCTTCAAATGCGAGGTCGCGTAGCCATCTCTCTCCCGGACCGCGGCGGAGATTACGCGAAGCCAACGTCGGTGGAACGAGACCGCGCCCGAGTGGGGCGCGTTTCAGAGCGACCACCTAGGAATAGCCAGTCCTGAACCTAGAAAACGGATGTCCAGAAGTCGCGACTTTGCATCTGTACTCCCCTGCATCTCCCGCGGGATCCAATGATAATGATATACTAGTACATGGTGCTACAATTTCCCCACGTCACGGTCCACTCATTTTAAGCTCTTATTGACTTTGCCGCTTCACGTATCGAGATTCTCGGGTTCTTATCGCGATAGAATGTGAACAACTGGGAGTGCCAGAAAAGCATCAAGTTGTTGCTGCCCACGTACGAGCTGGAGAGTGACAATAACTTTCACGGTGGGAAGGACAGAAGCAGAACCTGGGCGTGGCAATACAGTGCGTGGCAAATGCTTGGTAATCAGTATGAAATCGAAGACCGAAGCGCGAGCAGGGCACGTAACCCTACCTCGCCCACTCACTATGGCCACGACGTACGGAAACGATAGTGCCTCCGCCCATCCGCCTTCACCGACGATCCTTCGCGGAGACATACTCTGTGAGATATTCTACGCGTGCGCGATCGCAGACGCGCCCAAGCGTGGCGACCTTGGTTGGATCCGACTGTCATTCGTGTCCAGGCTCTGGCGCGCGACGATTCTTGATCTACCGGTACTATGGGCGCGCGTCATCTGCGTGTATCCAAAGGCATTCAATACCATGTTGTCACGCGCCCGCGATGCGCCCCTTACTCTTGATCTTGCCGAGCTCAGACGCGCTACGGGTGATACTGCTAGTCCTGTAAGCGTGGAGGGTTTGATGTCCTTCGTGGAAGGCATTCTATCCCAAGCACGTACAGTGATGGATGCGGTTCAAGACCGCGCCGACGCACCCAACTGGCCAGAGCTTCTGCATAGCCGTGCATTGCCGACCCTCCGTCTCCTCAATTTATCTTTCGGAGAAGTGGTAGCTCCGGATTCCCAATGGAATGCAGCCACGGCGCTGGAAGCACCCAACCTGCGCACACTAGGACTGATGAACTTCATTTTCCCTATACGCGCTGCAAGCTTGCAGTCTCTGACGCTCATGCGCCACGATCCCGTCGGTCCGGGAAGCATCGCGTCTTCCATCCAATCGCTTACCGATTACCTCCGAGGTTTCCCATCGCTGCAGAGTTTCGTGCTGCTTGACCTCTTTGAGGACGATCAATGGTCCAGACCTCTCGAGGATGGTGATCTGGATGAGCTGGCGAATGGCTCGCGACTCGCACTCCGCTTGCCACAGCTCCGCCAGCTTTCCCTCAGGTCCCTCTCCTGCTACGTCGCACTTCTTTGGGGCACGATACAGGCTCCTCGTGCATTTGTGCATCTTGACATCAACTCCCCCAGCCACATCGAGATGCTCCTAGACCGCGTTCAACATTTTTTCGATGCTGAGAAGAATGGAGTGCTCACCATCACTCCCGACCGGGATCCCTGGACCATCCAGTATGGTTGGTCGGAGCCCCCTACGACGTCGGCGCAAACCTTTCGGCTTTTCAATTTCATGCAGCCCCAACTTGATGTATCCAGATTCTGTAGCGTTACCTATGGCGATCCCCAGGGCGGTGACAATAGCGAAACATCCCTTCTGGAAGTAACAACGAAGTTCACCGTTGCGATATGCAGATCCGTCTCCCCCATACACACTCTATATGTCGTCGAGGGAGAAAGCGCACAATACGATCAAGGGCATAGACCGGCATCACTTCCATGCATGACGTTGTGTGCTCTCTTATCCGATCCAAACATACCCTACGTGCCCAATGTCGAGTTGCAGGCCGCTCGCCTCGACGAGGACGAGGTGCACAGACTCAGAGCCAGTATCGCCGCTTGCGTGGAGAGGTGGGGAAGGCGACTTCAGCGTCTGATCGTGCGCGGTTTCCCTCTGAGCTGGGTCCTGGACCAGGAACTCAGAACGCGGGAATGCCAGCTCTTTGAGGAGTTCGCTGAAAAAGTCCACTTCACGCTGCTCGGCGTGTCAGATTACGAGCGATCTCGCAGAGTCAACGTGAGCGAGTTCTACACGTCCCACAGCGTTGATATTTGACTGACACGTACATCTGGCCAGCTGGTCCCAGGCCGTATCAAATTTGCGTGAGAACTGCGTCGCGCCTAGGATCACCTCGGGTTCGTCTCAAGTCGGGAATGTTGTCCCTTGCCCTGCCCGGCATACTATTGCTAGACTAGGTCACCTCAAAAGCTTCGTGCATCACAGAACATACATGTAGTTCGATCCGCACAGAATATCATGCGCACATGTACAGTAAAGTGCAAGATCGTCATCTATGATTCACAACAATTCTTGAGTCCTCTCTTCTTGTCAGGGCTCTGAGTGAGGACGTGATAATCACGAGCATACCATGAACGATGGATGATGGTGAGCGGTGAGCGGCTGGTGAGCCCGGGTGAAGCACGCGCGTTTGCGCGGTCGACTCGCGTCCCAGCGCGTCCCACCTCGGGGACCGCTCCCACGACCGAACCCCAGCCCCTACATAGCTCGCGGCGTTGGAGCTCCCTACCGCAAACATTAAGAGCCTTGCGCGGTCTCGTATTAGATCAGAGATACTGATCTTCAGAACAGGTTTGTGCTGCGAGCTCGATGCCGAACAATCTCAAAGGCGTTATCTCAGCAACCCGGCCGCTTCGTCGATCACACTGTACATATTATAATGGTCTTAGACTTACATCTACTCCTCTTTACAGCGGGCCCTCTGCTATATCGACTAAACCGCTGGTTGACAGCCGGTACACGATCCACATTGACGCATCCTAACAGCGACTTGCGCTCCGAGAATCGAGTTATGCGCGATATGGTGCTCTCGCGACAACACGCACACTGAATGGGCACACCAGCCCGCACAAAACATATCATTCGCGACTCGCACACAACGCAACAACGATAAGTATCACGAAAACACGATCCACTACCAGTGCCATCATTACCACCTCCCTCCACATCCTCAAGCGCGATCAGAATCACAAGCAACGCACTTCCCCGCCCCCGCCTTATTCGGAACCATACAAACGCCACACGTCCACCCGCCCACGTCCTTCGCGGGCGCTTTCATGCCCGCGGCGGCCCAGTTGAAGCCTCCACCACTCGTAGAGGAGGTGGAAGAGGTGGACTTGGGTGCCGGCTCCTCACAAGAGACGCACTTCGCCGCGTCGGACTTGTTGGGCACCATACACGTCCCGCACGTCCACCCCCCAACATCCTTCGCGGGAGCTTTCATGCCCGCGGCGGCCCAGTTGAATCCTCCTCCCCCAGCACTCGCACCATTCGTGCCAGCCGCGGAAGAAGAGGAGGCGGACTTGGGCGCAGGCTCCTCGCAAGAAACGCACTTCCCCGCGCCAGCTTTGTTAGGCACCATACACGTCCCGCACGTCCACCCCCCAACATCTTTCGCGGGCGCTTTTATCCCCGCCGCAGCCCAGTTGAACCCCCCACCTCCACCTCCACCGCTTGAGGAAGTTGAGGAGAGCTTGCTCGGCCCAGCACCCGGCGAACTCGCCGGTAAACTGGCGTTAAAGCTGAACAACGGCAGCGTCTCCTTCCCAACCCTCCTCGCCGCCTCCTTCGCCTTCTCATCCTTCGCCAGCTCAGGGCGGTCGACATCCATAGATCCGCTCGTGGAGGGAGTGATAGGACCGGGCGCGGATACGACGTGGAACGTGAACGCCGGGAGGTACGTATCCGGAACGGCCATAGCCAGCGCGGCCGCTTTCGGGTCTTTCTGCTTTGCGGCGGCTGCATGGCCTGAAGATGGGGTGGAAGTGGAAGTGGTCGAAGAAGCGGCGGCGGCGGCAGACGCCACAGTGCTCGCGAATAACTTCGCGTCGAACAACGGCGGGGGCGGCGCAGCAGTCAACTTCTCCTTCTCCTTTTCCTTCTCCTCGGCCTCCCTCTCCTCATCCGCAACAGTTGCAAACCTAAGCTTACTCGGCGCCCTCGGCGCGAAGGCCGGCGGCTTGCCCTTGCCCGCTCCGCTCTCCTTCTTGCCCGTCGCATCCTCAGGCTCGATCACCTCCGTCGGCTTCGCCACCAGACCCGGCGCAGACGAAAGCGACGGGGGAGCAGAGACTTCTTCCACGACGATGTGGTCTTGAGATGTAGGCGCGAAGAACGTCGACGTCGACGTCGGTTTCGAAGAGGGCAGACCGTTGCCTAGTCCGCCGAAGCCGCCGGACTTGGGCGGTCCGGAAGGTGCAGTGCCGAATGAAGTCGCAGCGGTAGCGCCCGTAGCGGCACCGAAGGGACTCGGCGAAGCGCCGAAAGCCGAACTCGACGTCGTCTTCGCCTTCTTCGGCGGACTCATCTCCACAATCTCGTCCTCCTCCTCCTCATCCATAACCTCCTCCACAACCGGCTTCCCATTCGGCTTGGGCTTCTCCTTGTCCTCGAACAGCGAGCGGTACGTCTGTTTGGCCGCCGGGACGGAAGGTTCGGGTGACTTCAACCGGGCGCTACGGCGCGGTTCGTTGATGGATGAAGG
Organism: Peniophora sp. CBMAI 1063; assembly: GCA_900536885.1. NCBI lineage: Eukaryota > Fungi > Basidiomycota > Agaricomycetes > Russulales > Peniophoraceae > Peniophora > Peniophora sp. CBMAI 1063. The sequence continues at coordinate 79,167 of UWZB01000067.1, forward strand.
CTTGGGTGCGGCGGCGAGATCGGGCGGCGGACGCGCGCGTTTGGAGCCTTTGGGCGCCGTCGCTTCGATAATCCTGTCCAGCCCGATCTCCTCTTCCTTCGTGCCTTTCTCCCCACCCTTCCCATCATCATCCTTCTTCTCTCCCTCCTCCGCAGATTTCGCCTTGGAAATATCCTCAACCTTCCTCTTCCTCGCCGGCCTCTTCGTCTGCACCCGCGCCGGCAGCGCCGCCTGATACGGGTTCGCGACTTCCGGGCGCGGCGGCGGCGGCGGCGCCGTCTCTGCGATTAAAGCCGAGAGCGTGGCGGCGGCTTTCGTCGGTGTACTTCTCGGCTTCTCCTTGTCGTCGCCGCTGAGAGATCGGGCGGGCGACATCGACATCGACATCGGCGATCGGTTGCCATTGCCATTGACAGAGGACGAAGCGCGCGTCGGCTTGTTCGGCGTCATCAACCCGTTGCTCATGCCCAATCCGGATATCCCATTCCCATTCCCGTTCGTGATCGTTGCAGGCTTCTTCGCAGACGTCGGCGACCCAGGCGAACTATCCGGACTCGCGTGCCATCCGTTCCTCAGCGGACTCGGCACAGCCGGCGCGCCCATCCCGGCGCGCACGACGGCCACCGCGTGACGCGGGCGGGGCGTCGCGGGCATCTGCGGCTCGTCCTCCTTCGCCTTTTCCTTCTCCTTCGCGGGGCTGGCGGACTTTGCCGGGGACGCAGGACCGGCGTTCGCGCTGCGCTCCTCCAGCTTGCGCCTCTTCGCATCGCCCTTCTGCACCGGCGGCGGACTGAGCGCAATACCCGCCCCTTGCGCCCTACTTCTCGCGGGACTCCCGAATGCAGGACTCACATACCGCGTCCTGGGCCTCGCAGCGCCGTTCTGCTTCGCCGAGCCCGCGCCCGTGAACTTGTAGATGGGCGCGTTGGGGTCGCGCGGGATCGTCCGTTTCGGCTTTTGTTCCTGTTGGGATTGGGTTTGGGTTTGGGAGATGGAGGAAAAGTCGAAGGGGTTGGCGGGTGCGGGGGAGGGCGGGGTGGCGAATGAGAATGGGAGGGGAGCCGCGGCGCGCAGGGCGGAGGGAGAGGGCGCGGGTGAGAGTGCGAGTTTGCGCGGTGGTTGTGGTTGGTCGTCTATAGAATCATACATCAATATACACAAGTAGTAACCGTCAGATGAAAGATACATACGAGTAGGTGATCGCAAAAGCGAGACAAGCGTATGTATCTCCTGTTCAGCCAACGAGCGTCCCTTGCTCTCGGCCAAATACCGCGCGACGACTTCCGCATTATTACTCTGGGCGCCCGGAGAAGCCGCCTCTGAGAGCGCGTCAATGTCGATCGGCCGCGAAGGCGTCTCGCCGGCCATCTACACATCATTCTGTTGGCACCCGTCCCTTAAACCGAATAAGGATGAACATACCTCGCGCCCGCGCATGCTGAGCGCCGCAGCCGGCGGCGGAGGCGTATACGGCCTCTCGTCCTCCTCATACTCTTCCTCCTCCCCTCGCTGCTGAGCCTCATAATCGTCCTCATCCGTCTCATTACTCTGCGCCCGCTTAAACGGGTTCAAAGCGCTCAGAATCCCACCGATGGACCAGCCCTACATTGCATCCTACGTCAGAGCCTGCCGTGGTAAAGCCAAGGGAACAATAGCAAGTGACTTACAGACGACTTTGGCTGGGCGGTGGCGGCTTTCTTCGCGTAGGGCGAGGCGAGCGCAGTAGCGCGCAGCCGGCGCGAGTGATTCCGCACTGGACCGCTCATCTTGCGAGTGAAGGGTTGGTGGTTGACACAGAACAAGGTGCAAGCGAGGCGGCACGCTACAGCGTGTTTCTCACTCCTCCCATCACCCATCAACCCCATCACCCGCATGCAGCAAGTAACTTCCACGGCCTCTCCCGCCCAACACACGCCCTCCAATCCGCGACTTGCCTCCTCTTGCCTCCCTCAACCTACACACGAGCTGTGCACGATGGCCGAGACGATCGTGCAGAAGGACCGGGCGAACCCGTACCCGCTTATCGACAGCGACCCCCACTTTTTCCGCGTCGTGCGGTACATGCGTCCGTCGGACTATGCCGTGTGGGGCGCGACCGCCGCTGCAGCGCCCGGCGCGCTCTACCTCTGGAGTACGCTTTCTTAGTTTTGAGCATTCCTATGTATTTTACTTATATTATATGATTACAGACATCGTCGACCGCGTGACCCTCCCCTCGCACTACTTCAAGCAGCACTACCGCCTCGGCGGCGTCCTCGGCCTCGCGGGCGGCTTCCTGCTCGCGTACCAGCGCTCCTCGTTCCGCTTCTGGGGGTGGAGCGAGAACAGCCGCGAAGTGGACTACGATTTGAAGGAGCTGAGCGCGAGGGTGGCGAAGGGGCAGAGCCCGTATGGCGAGAGCGGCAACCCGGAGTGGGTGCAGGCGGCCGCGCATAGGAATTCGGTGAATAGCCAGATGAAATTGCGTGCGTGTTGGTTTCTTTTGGACTGGGTGCACTGCGTGTCTTGGAGGGTTATATGGTTTTGAAGGGTGATTTGCTGACTCGTGTTTTGTAGAGACCGTCCCTATGTTCAACCTCGTCAACCACCCACACCACGGCGTCGACGTGGCCAAGTACGGCGCGAAGAAGGAGGACGACCAGTAGACTTACTCGCACTTTGCAATTCCATCTCTTGCTCTAATCTTGTCTTCGGTACTTCTCGTCCGCTAAACATCTACGCCGTGGGTAAGAAGTGAGGAGGCACAAAGCGACTCGATGCACGCCGGCTCGGTATCCGCTCCGTAGCCTGCTATCGTGAAGAACCTACAGAACTCGTGCTCACTGCATCTAACCGCGTTTACTTACAGCTCCTTAAGTACAACATGGGTGAAACGCACAGTCATCCCAATAGGGATGACACGGCGCTCCCAAGCGGGGCCGATGTTTCCGCCGTATCTCTATTGTCGAAGCAAGGCGACGTACCCTTCACGGCGTCGCTTGACCTTCAAACTTGCACGGACTCTGTAATTGGGCGCTCTGTACTGATAACGTCTCGCGGTGTCACCAGGGCCGTTGTACGGCCCTCTACAGCTTCTCCCGCACCTACATGCATATAATCCGCTCAACGCCGTTTATGCTGAAGTGGCAAGCTACAAGGGGCCTTATAACTTGACTCGTCTATACAGGATTGCCCGATCCCGACGCTTCGCAAGCCATGGATATCCGTACGTACCATAATCCTTCCCTTGTGTGAAACCCCCGACTGATCCGTCCTTTCGCTAGTGAACGCCATCGCCCAATGCAAGAGCGCCGGTAATAACGTCACATCCTGCTACCCCACGAACCAGACAGTCATCGTCCAGAACTCGACCTCCCAGTGGCAAAGCACAGATACCATATACTTCGTCTGTACGTCCCTATCCATTCCCCACATTCCGAACTTCTCGCTCACCAGTACGTCGACAGGGAACTCCCGTCTCCCCCTCTTCACCCAAACCAACACGCTCCAGGTCTCTCTCTACCGCGGCGACTTCAACGGCGACCAGCTGATCCGCAGCTGGCCCAACACCGCGAACCCCACGCACGGCGATGCGGGGCTCTTGACCGTTCTCGTAGACGACGTCTTGAGGTCGCTCAACGACTCGTGGACGCCCGGGACGAACATCAGTACGCCGATGTATTTCACTATCGCTCCTTCTGCGTCGGGAGGGGGTGGGGATGTGGGGCGGCAGGCGACGTTTGAGCTTGTTCGTATGTGATTCTCCGCTGCGTCTGGTCCTTTGCTCTTGCTAATGTTGTCGCCACGCACGCGTAGAAACTGGGTGAACCCTCGCCCCGCAGCTATATCCCTGCAACCTCTCGATACTAACATCATACTCCCAATAGACCTATACCCCCTTCCACGATCCCCACCGCAGTCCATTCATCAACGCCCACCCCCACATCATCGAGTTACGCAATAGTCACAGTCACCGGTCTCCCCTCAGACTCAAGCTCCAGCTCGTCCGACGGCGATGCGTCGACCACACATGCCGCCCCTGGCGCGATTGCTGGCATAGTTGTAGGCGGCATAGCGGTCCTGGTTCTCGTCGTGGTCGTCACGTGGATGCTCGTGCGGCGCTATAGTGCGCTGGCTCGTGCGCGGGGGGATGAGGTGGACCTGAAGGAGGAGGAGGAGACTGGGTCTGTCATCTCTTGGGGGGATGAGAAGGAGGTGCAGGGCACGCAGTAACGGCAGTGGCGAGAAAGCTATTACTGTATATATGTTCGCAGAACGAGTTTCGGCTTCTGCTTCTCTTCGGACAATGTACGACACGCCTATGGACCTCGAGTGGTAGACATCAGTTATCCTTGCGTCTGAGAAGCCTTTGCCATGAAGCAAAGGAATGGAAACGATGGGAGAATGCCCATTGAACATCGGGCAACAAGCAGCGTCAAGACTCAAGATAGCGCGCGCTTAGGCTGCTTTACAGCCTAGGGTTAGGGTGATCGGCCCGGTCACCCGACTTGCTCTAGTTGCGCCGTTCGCCGGCGCGCTCAGGCTCAACAAGAACGGCCATCATCTTTGGGCAAGCCATGGCAAGTGGTGCCACGACCTGCCATGAATATGAGTCTCCGTGTAGCTCAAGGGCTCCAATATCATCACCTACCTCAATCTTTCACGACCTGCAGCGCTCTCTAATCCTGGTTTCTGCACTACATAATACCGCGGCCGCTCTGACCTGACGACTCGATACGGCGCCTCGCACCATCCTCGGAGTCATCCACCCGTATATAATCGCTCGTCGTCTTCCATCTTGCAGACGTCGTCGACCGCGTCACCCTCCCCTCGCACTACTTCAAGCAGCACGATCTGAAGGAGCTCAGCGCCAAGGTGGGAAGTGAGAGCGCCCGTTTGGGGAGAGCGGGAACCCAGAGTGGGTGCAGGCGGCCGCGCATAGGAACTCGGTGAATAACCAGATGAAATTGTGTGCGTGTAAGATCTCTCTTCCACTCGAGCGTGGCGCTTGCTTGTGCTGCGATGAGTGTGCTGTGTTATAAGATTGAGTGCTGATTTGTGTCCTGTAGAAACCGATCCATGTTCAACCTCGTCAACCACTCGCATCATGGCGTCGACGTGGCCAAGTACGGCGCGAAGAAGGAGGACGACCAGTAGACGTATCCTTATCTCTGCAATTCCATCCGCTTTTCTGACTTTACACTCGTTGCCCCGATGTGCGACCGACGTGCATCCCCGGTATGGAGTGAACCATACTCTGTCTGCCGAGTTCACGGTATGGTATGCAGAGATCTCGCATGCGGTGTCGTGCTATATCCCGCTTCCGACACTACCACCGGTGTGGCACATCGTCCCCCATTCTCGCAGACTCACATAGAGAGCTGAAGATATACCCCAAGCACGCGCACTGACTCGTAGTTGGCTCTTCGACGTCCACGGGGGACGCTCATTCCGGCCGTGTGAAAAGCACGAGAGCTACAAATACGAAACGTCGACCTCGGCACTTTGAGTCCAAGCTCATCCTGAATGGCTGACATGAACCTCGCGATCGCGCTTGGGGGCGAAAGTGACGCTCGATTTAATTCTCAGACCGCTGCCGCAAGACGTTGAGCGGGGGGGTTTCTCTGCGACCGCGATACCCGCCTCCTTACGCTAAGATAGCGGACTGGTTGCGAGGCTACGTTCGACCATCACGTCGTGATGAGTGACTTCAGGCCATCCTCCGGACATCTTCAAACCGGTCGACCTATGCAGATGGTGTATCCACGAGATGAATACCATCCTTCAAGGATTCCATCCGCGCAGTCCGGCATCCGCGGAATCGGGTAAACCATTCCGTTTTCATCAGTATGATGCCACATATGAGCCTTCTTCTTCAAGTAGGGCTGATACGTCCGCTACACTTTGTATTGGCCGTTAATGTCTTCACGGCGTGCTTAGGCCTTCACTGGTATCGCCTCGCGGCTCTCGCTAGACCCTTGTACCGCTATCTACAACTTCTTCCGCTCTTGCAATGCATAAGTACGGCCTGCCAGTCGACGCTGGAAGATAGGCAGTCGTGCTCTATTCTCTATACTCAGCTTACTATACGACGAAGCCACGCCCGAACCCGCAAAATGTGGATTTATGTACGTTCATGTCTCTAAAGCTGTGAAAGCGTCCACTGACGGGTGGGTTACCTATCCTCTTCACAGTGAACGCCATCTCGCAATGCACGGCCACCGACAATAGCATCACAACCTGCTATCCCACAAACGAGACTGTCGTCGTACAGGACTCGGCCGTACAACGGCAAGATACACAAAGCATATATCTCGTCTGTACGTCGTCTTCGCTCCACGCCCTCATGGCACGTCGCTCATGCATACACTTCCAGGGAATCCCCGCGTTCCGCTGCTCACGCTTGCCGACGAACTCGAAGTTTCTCTCTATCGCGACGACTCTAGCAGCGAGCAACCGGTGTACAGTTGGACCTTGAACGCCGCCAACCCCACGCGTGGGGACGCGGGCGTGTTCACTGTCCCCGTAGACGATGTTCTAACCCGGCTCAACAACTCGTGGACGGGCACGAACATCATTACGCCGATGTACTTCACTGTTGCGTCCTCAACGTCAGGAGGCGGGAAGAACGCGATACGCCAGGCAACGTTCCAGCTCGTTCGTACGTCCTTGCCTCGGCTTGTACCCTGTACACTGGCTAATGTTGTGCGCAGAAACCGGGTAAGCATTCGCGCCGCACGTACGCTCTAACTTCGTCATGCTGAAAGTGATACTCTCAATAGACCTATACCCCTCCCCAACGTCCCCGCCGTAGCGCATTCGTCTGCGCTCGCCTCCGAATCGCAAATGGCGCCGAACCCAGTCAAAGCCATAGCCACCGGCCCCAATCTCCCTTCACCCTCCAGCTCGACGGACGGCACAGTGGGCCATACGCGTGCTTCTCCCGGTACGATAGCCGGAGTAGTCGTGGGCGTTGCAGCAGCTCTAGTCATCGTCGTTCTTGCGACGTGGCTGCTCGCCCGACGCAATAGTTCGCAAGCTCGTTCTCGAGGGTCTAAGGTGTTTCTTAGGCTGAAGAGGGACGAGGAGACTGGGTCGGCTGGTAGCTGTGGGGATGAGGAGGTAGCTGTACAAGGAACGCAGTGATGGCAAGGAGACGGCTGCGTGTTCGTAGGACGATTCTTTACTTTTCTTTGGACGATATTATTATGCCTATGAACACCAAGTAGGAGATGTTAGGTACCCATCCATATGATATACCTTTACTCTCAGGCAAAGGAAACGAAGTGATGGGAGGGCGGTCCAAGGTAAGGCTCGGTGATTAATGCCCCGGCTACTTTTAACACCGTTAATTAACGGTAGGGTTAGGGTTAGGTTAATTAAC
>UWZB01000068.1:10413-81879 GCA_900536885.1 Peniophora sp. CBMAI 1063
TGCTAAGGGATTCCTGGTTTGCAGATGGGGCTACACGCGCACAACGTACACCTGAATCAGGCCCGCCTTGTTTGGTTCCTGTCTTCTCCCGCCCTTATTCTCCGGCCCTCGTGCATCTGCGGCAGATACATTTTCTTTACCAGAGAACAACCAGCTTTCCCGTAGCAGAGGCGAGCGTTTTAGAGGATACGTGCCATCTTCACCGCTCCGATCGATATCTGCCACCGAGCTTCGAAAGCTAAAAGGTGTTTCCTTTTCAAGCTTGGCCCGAAAGAGTGGATACGCCTCCAACCTCGATGGCTGCTTTGGCAACTTGGCTCTGTTCGCCTGATGGGAGGCACGACGTTGCCGCCCAGCGCCTTCGGCCCTCTGTCTTTCATTTGCCTCATCCCGGCGGGATGAACCGGCCATGCTCGGATTGGCTTGGTCCGTAACTTCTCACGTACGTCGCGTATCACTGCGCGAGACCCTGTGCTCAAAATTGTCACTGGCCAGGTGGTAGACACGGCCTTATCGGCGTTAATCTCTTGCTTTCGGCGCGGTACTTTTGCTTCTCCGGGTCTCGAATCTCTACTTTGGACCGTGTGTGATCGTGTGTATGCATATGTAATCGTCTTTCCGAGAGGAGACGTCCGTCTTCTGCTACTTGTTCGTGGCGAGCGTTTACCTACCTTTGGCCGGAACTCTACTCGTTCCGACGCTGCCAGTCAACTTTGATGCGGAACACAGGTCGAATAGATCGGTTCTTGTAGGCTTATTCCTAGGCCCGTCGTGTAACTATGCAGTATCTCTGAATGTGGAACCGTCAAAGTCGGCACAGCCGCTCAAGAACGAGTACCGAGAGCCACAAGCACTCGCGTGTGAAACGAAACGTGACCGCGTATCGGAGTCGCGACGCGCCTACCGCGTCTTGCTTCCGACCCTCAGAACACGCGCCACATGCCAGTGGGAACTCAGGATGGAAGGGAGCATCACTTCAACAGAAACTGCCCAGGGAAAATCTTCCTCCTCAACGACGCATGAGATCCGCATCACGACTGGCGGAAAGATATCAAATTGGGTTGAGTTCGCGCTGAAGTTCTTGAAGGTGTGCTTCCTAGCTATCATCTGCCCGTGCCATTCCTCTGATGAGTGACAATAGAATAGCCCGGATGCGAAACTCATCCTGCATACACTTCCGCACGACTTGAAAGGCAAGGGAAAAGCGCCTCCCATTACCAATGAGGCCTCTACAGAGCAGGAGCAAACTCGATCACCTTCCGACGCGAATGAAGCCAAACCACCAGCGAAGAAGAGCGGTGGGATCCATCCATCCACGAACGCCATCGCGAAATTGATCACTGTCACGGAAATAATCAAGCGCGAGTACCTCAAACTACCGGACAGTACACTCGTTGGTCTTTACCAGTATAACGAGTTGGGTACTTTGGAAGATCTTGGATTGGCGCCACATCCGCAGGTAGAAGAGGAAGACGACGTGGAACTGGCGCGCTCTCGCTCCATCATTCAAGCGTTGGATGGTGTCAAAAAGTGAGTCTCAACTGGTCACATCCTTGTGCGTCCATTGATACGATTGAACAGCGTCCGCATCCAACGTACCCCCTACATGCGCGTCACCCTCTCCTCAAAGGAAATCCCAGATTTAGCAGCCGTCACTCACCCCGCGACGTGCGTCTGACCCACCCTCGTGGTCCACGTGTCCAAAGCTCAGTACGATTCCCTCACAGTGCGCAACGCCCAGAGAAGCGACGACTGTCGAAGTCGGCCAAGGGAAGATTGAAGAAACGTCTCAAGAAGACCGCAGAGGGGGCTGTTGCACCAGATCCTGGTGATGGAGGGGAGACAGCGGAGACTTAGTATGGTCTGGTTCGTTGTTCATCAGAACGAGCGGCTTTTCTTTCCCTCTGCTCGTCTGGCCATGGTATGTGGGTTTACTCTCAAGGCATACTTGCAACGCAAACTGAAGCCGGATTCTCCATCAACAGTAATAAGAAGTGCGGAGCAGACCAGACAACCTCGAGTGTGAAGATCCTGGCGTTCTTGATGCGTATATCGTTGGCTTTGAGTCCGGTTTGCCTCCTCATCATGACAGCGGAATGTGTTGTGTTATCCATGCACCGGACCGAAACATTTAGAGCGCGGGCAACAGTCGCCTACTTCTAGGTGCAAACACGATTCCAAGCTGTTCGGAGTACACCTTCAGCTGACCACTCAAGCGCTCCCGTTCCCGCACTCTGGTATGCATCGGTCTGCGCATCGTGAGGAATCAACCCGTTCCCGTCAATTCTCAATGGACAAAACTCGCCACTGCGTACACTGCATGGCCCCTGGCTGTTCCTCAGAGCGTCGTCCCTGGTCAATAGCCCAATTTCACACCCGTGGTGTATTCGGCTCTGAACCTAGCTTGCGACTGTGAACTTCGCAATGATCCGCCGGGTACAGAAGCATTGAGTTGCGGGAATGCTTGCAGGCTCGATGCACCAGACTGAGACAACGGGGCAATACCTTCACCGGCGGAAGACACCTATAAAAGCTGCATATCTACACGCACTTACCGCAGGGAGCTTGCAATGCTCGCAACTTTCGCCCTTTGCATTGCTCTCGCCACTGCAGCGCCTGCCTCTACATCGACCAATTCTGCGCCACCCCCGTACGCAACGGATACACCCATCAGTCTCGACCTCAACGCGCCGATATACATCGCTCCGATCAACACCGACGCTGGACCACAACCCATTCGTGGGGGACTTGGTGCTGATATCATTGCACAGAACAATGCCAACCTTGCCAAGCAGAACCCTGATAGTCTGGCGCCACCTACAACAGACGAGGGCAACGTAGGAAACCCGAAGTGGCCCTTCTCGTTGAGTCACAACGTGAGAGCGACAGCATCGAGTTTTTGCGTGGCTGACTAGTGCCCCAGCGTCTACTGACAGGTGGATGGGTGAGACAACAGAACAGTACGTCACGAACAGCCATTCTAGTGGCATTGCGAGCTTACTGTTTGCAGCTCAGGTGTTCCCTATCGGAGAAAGTAACACGAGATCCTTTCGGCTCAACGAGGTCATTGACATCTGGGGTCACAGAGATGGCTAGCGTGGACATGCGGCTAGAGAAGGGCGCCATTCGGTGAGTCTATCTGGTATCGAACAGGGACGATGATGGTCTAACTGCCGTGTCTTAGCGAACTGCATTGGCATACTGTTGCAGAGTGGGCGTACGTTCTCAAGGTACGTTCAATTGCTATGTGTATAGCGTTCTTGGGAAATCTGTTGATCATCTCCCACCAGGGCACGACGCAAGTCACCGCGGTAGACACAGATGGACGCAACTTCCGTGCGAACGCTGTACGTCTGTACTTCGTCTTATAATGAGACTGTCTCTAACTGACGACACCGGGTAGAATGCTGGCGACCTCTGGTACTTCCCGGCCGGCGTGCCGCACTCGTTGCAGGGCGTGGGCGACGAAGGGACCGAGTTCCTTCTGGTTCGTCATTTCAATCACGACCATAGCACTCAAACTCATGTAGTGATCTCCTAGGTCTTCCCCGACGGAACCTTTTCCGCGGAAGATACGTTGATGTTAACTTCCTGGCTGTCTCATACACCAGTCGAAGCACTCTCCAAGAACTTCGGTCTGCCACCGGAAGCCTTTTCCCGCGTACCATCGCATGAGCTCTTCATCTTCCCATCAGGTGAGTCATTGATTCGATCACCTCATATACAGTCTCTGAACTGCCGATGTAGAAGAGCCTACAGCGGATGCGCCTCCTGAGGATCCGTACGGCCAGACGCCTAGTCCCTACATGTACGCTCTTTCAAAGGCCAACGCTACCAGAGCTCCAGGAGGCTCCTTCAAGGTCGCGGACACGAGTGTATTCCCAATCTCACAGAAGATAGCTGTGGGGGAATTCACTATACAGCCGGGAGCGATGCGCGAGCTGCACTGGCATCCTCTTGAAGACGAATGGGGCTACATCATCTCCGGTCAAGCACGCATCACCATCTTCGCCAGCTCGAGCACAGCAGGCACGTTCGACTTCCAAGCAGGCGATATCGCGTACATCCCCGCTGCCCTCGGGCATTACGTCGAGAACATCGGAAACGAGACGCTGAAGTACCTCGAGGTGTTCAATTCGGCAAAGTTTGAAGATGTCAGTCTCAGGCAATGGCTGGCGACCACACCACCGGAGCTGGTCAAGGCCCATCTGGGGTGGAACGACTCCACTATTGCGCAGCTGGGCAAGACGAAGCAAGTCATCGTTGCACCGTATACGCCGTAGGGTCTTCATGGACGATGGATGCAGCCTCGGCACTCGATTTCACGACTGCTTCGGACTTTGACGCCCACCTCCTCTTTCATTGTGTCGAACCGAGGTGTCAGTCCTTGTATTATTATGTATTTGATTAACTCTATAGAGCGATAGAAGCACACTTGCCGGCGGTACTGTCGGCGCCTGTGGGCAACAGTTGTTTTGATCTCGACTGTTTGAAACATGCGCTTTGGCTCGCGATGCCGTTCTCCGCCCAAATCAGCACATGTGTATAGTACTTGATACACAGCACGGCTGACTATGTATCTTCTAAGTATGGTGCGTTTCCAACCCTCCGCAAATTTTGCCTTCTCGCTTCGGAAATTGGTTCCAGCCTTTGCCACCGCGCTCGGTCTTTGCTTCTGCATAAAGTGCTCGCAACTGCTCACCAGACTTTCAGCTAGCACGCAGGGCATCGCTATTGGAGTGGTTCTGTTTGCAATGCCGGCGGACGCGGTAAGTACAATACGCCGCGTTCAGGCCGATCACCCGAGTCAGGTCGGACTCGGCGGCTCTTGCAATGCTGTCCGTATGGATGCCTGTACGACTGTCGGTGATTTATGGCAGGGTGTCCATACTTGTCTACAAGCATGACTTGCTATCTGGCACGCTGAGGAGGCTGTACTCAGATACACGGAGATGAACCTGAGCCAGGTTGAGGTATAAAAGCTCTGCAAGCGACGGGTGAAGACCTCAGCAGCATTTTGCGTCGCTATCCCAGTTCTCTAGTCCTTCGAGCTCGACAATGTTTCTCCCCACCATTCTCTCCAGCGCTCTCGTCTTCTTCGTCGCCCTCGCCGGTGTGAATGCTGAGAAGCATGTCGTTGAGTTTGAGAACAAGTGCGGTCACGGAACGGTCAGCCATCCATATGGTTCTGCGATCGTCTCAGCTCACGTTGTCCCCAATAACAGCCGAAGCTCGTTAGCCAGAACGGCAAGGTTCTCTCCAACGGCGGGAAGTACACGCATCAAGGCTCGCTCGTCGGCGCTATCGCCTTCCTCCAGACCGGCAACTGCGATGCCAACGGCGGCGGTTGTCTCTTCGTTGAGACGACGCTCCAGAACCCTGACCCGAACGCTCCGGGCAGCGGGTCCAGCACGGACCTGTCACTCATCCCGCCGCACAAGTTCTCGGTGAAGACCGGTTTCCATTACTTCAACGGATGCGACGGAAAGGGTAAGGTCTGCGCGGGCCAGAAGTGCAAGACCGCGTTCCACAAGGACACCGACACCCAGGTTCAGGTCGCTTGCCAGAAGAAGAACGTGAGCCGCCCTCGCTTGTTGATAGCTGCTGTTCATAGTCTAATGATTTACCAGGTCGACCTCAGGATCACCTTCTGCGGTTAAGAAGCGAGTTCTGGGACCGGTGGTGGAGGTCCTCTGATAATGCACTGCTGCCATTATATATACTCTTCCCTAGATCTCTTGAATCGCACACCACTCGATGTTTCTGACGGAGGAGCGGTTCAATCGACCATTAAGCGTATAATTGGCAGTATGTCAAAGGCACATGAGTGCCGCCGGTGGACGACCGCGGCGAGTGCAGTGCATGACGGCGAGACAACTTGAAGAACATGAACCTGAACAGCATGCTTGCCCGGAAAGACGGACCTATCGGACATAAGATCCGATCATAGCTTCACGTGGTCCGATCCGTTGGCCGAGACCGAGCGCCGAGCGCGAACGCGCTGTCTGGTGGACGATGCTTTCTTCCTGTCCTCGAGCCAGTATTGCGACCTGGGCCGCGCGCGCCTCTACCTCTCGCCAACTACTGCGCTCAACACGTCCGGCCGCTGCTCTATGGCACAGAAATCAGAGTCAAAGTACCACTCCGCCGAAGCCGTCTATCACCAAGGATCCAGTAGAAGACCAAGATGACGAGCCTCCTCCGCCTTTGCCATTGTTACAACGACCGCTCGGAGTCGCCGAGAAGCCGACGACGCACCTCAAAACTTTTGATGAGCGCTCGAAGGAGATTTTATTTGACGACCAGAAGCGTATGGATCAACGCCGACATTTGTGAGCCGCGCCCCTACCGCGTAGGCGATATTTCGCTGACACTTATGGACAGAATAAAGGAAGCGACCACCGGCTACTTCTACGACCTGCACATGGTACGCTTCTATGGAGGGAAGACATGGATGGCACCCAAAGTCCTCATCAGGGAAGATGTACGTGCCTGCGCCCGTCAGTCGACGTCAATGATCGCCAATGAACATATATAGAAAGCACTATACCTGCCGAACATCGTCGGTACACGCTTGCAAGATGGCGAAACAGCACATACCACGGACATCTGCACCGGCAAGGTATCCGTCGTAGCCATGCTCTCGAGCAAGATATCCGAGGTATGTGCATCATACATTGGGATCACAACTTCATATGTGCTCAAGGAGTGCTCCCCAGCACCACGCCGCTTCCTTCGCAACCGAAGTCAACAAGCGGTTCAGTTCGCACCCGGCATACCAATACGTCCAGGTCAACCTCCAAGAGAACGTGCTAAAGTCGTTCCTTGTCACGCTCTTCCTGTCTTCACTACGAAGTGCCATACCACCGCATTTGCACCCGACGTATCTCGTGTCACGACAGAATATGGTTTGTCCTCAGTCGCTGTGCGATATTGAGGTGGCGCTTACCTCGATATGCAGGAGTACCTGCGTGAGCCAATGGGCATGGTGAATAGCCGCATCGGCTATGTCTATCTTGTCGACGAGAACCTGCGTATACGCTGGGCAGGATGCGCGGAGGCAAAGGACGAGGAGGCTGAGGGCCTATTGATGGGCACATCTGTCTTGCTCAAGCGTCATGATCGGGCGAAAGAGGTCTCTCAGCAAACGCCAGTTCCAAAGCAGCAACCCGCCTAGTATCCGTCTGGGGACTTATGTGATAACGTCTACTCTATAGCTACTATAGTACCACCCTCTCAGGGTGTATACGGTGCAACAACCACTTGCTTTGTCTTGCCCAACTGCGCAATTGTCGAGTCGTTCCAGCCAAGATGCGCCTTCACCAGCGCCGGGGGCGCGGTTGCCAACCACTGCCTCAAGCTCACGTCCTCGTACTTGGCCGTACGGAACACCTCGAGGTACTTCAACGTCTCATTCCCGATGTTTTCGACGTAGTGTCCGTCCGCGGCAGGGATATATGCAATGTCGCCTGCCTGGAAATCGAAAGTGCCCGCATTGCTGGACCCCGAAAAGATGGTAATGCGCGCCTGTCCGGAGAGGATGTAGCCCCATTCGTCTTCCTGAGGATGCCAATGGAGTTCCCGCATCGCGCCGGGCTCCACAGTCACCTGCGCTACGGCTATCTTGGTCGCGATGGGGAAGACAGTTGAATCTGCGATCTTGAAGGTCCCACCTGGCGCGGCGGATGCGTTAACCTGCGAGAAGGCGTATGTGAAAGGGCTCGGGATCTGCCCGTACGGGTCCTCGGGAGGGACATCTGTCGACGGTTCCTCTATAAAGAGGTGTCAGGAGCTAGCAAGTCGGCAGTCGGCAGACGGCTTACCGGATGGGAAGATGTACAGCTCCTGCGATGGCACTCTGGCGAATGCCGACGGCGGCAGACCAAAGTTCTTAGACAAAGCTTCAACGGGGGTATGTGAGAGCCAGTCGGTCAAGAGGAGTGTGCCGTCCTCATCGAAAGAACCGTCAGGAAAGACCTGCGCTGCATGAGTACGACAGTTGAGAAACAAAGCACGTTTGCATACCAGAAGGAACTCGGTGCCTTCGTCGCTGAGCCCCTGCAACGAATGCGGCACACCCGGCGGAAAGTACCATAAGTCGCCTGCGTTCTGCGCAAGGTCTACGTTAGACGTTGGAATAACGAGTGAAGTGATGATGACGTACGACGTTCGCCACATAGTTGCGCCCATCGGTATCGACCGAAGTTACTTGCGTCGTACCCTGTCGACAGCTCAGCCAGAGGCGAGAGTGACCTATTCTGCATAACTCACCGATAAGACGTACGCCCATTCTGCCGTAGTGTGCCAGTGGAACTCTGCAGAATGGAATCAGTGACTGCGCGGCATCAATGTTCAAAGCGCTCACCTCGTATGGCGCCTTTCTCTAGACGCATGTCGACGCTAGCCATCTCTGTAGCACTTACAATCAGCAGAGGGAGCCTGAAATCGAACTTCCCCACGCACTTTCTCCAATAGGGAACACTTTAGCTGCGAAAGCGGGTTAGAATAGGCAGTTTATGAGGTCAGTCTAAATCTGAACACTCACTGTTCTGCTGTCTGGCCCATCCGCCCGTCTGTAAACGCTGAAACACAGGTCAGCCAAGACATCATAAATTATCCACATCGCTTCGCGTACGTTGTGGCTCAACGAAAACGGCCACTTCGGGTTGCCTACGCTGCCCTCATCCGTTGTGGGTGGCGCCAGGGTGTCGGCGTTCTGCATCGCGAGCTCGGCGTTATTTTGCCCGATGATGTTGGCCCCAAGCCCTCCACGAATGGGTTGTGGTCCGGCATCCAGTCCACCGTGGGTGCTGGCCGGCTCGACGTACGTCGGAGAATTGAGGTCAAGACTGATCGGCGTGTCTGTCGTGTACGCAGGTGGGGCGGACTGGACCGATGAGGGCGCGGGAGCGGCGACCGCGAGGGCGATGAAGAAGGCGAGTGAAGTGAACATGATGGGTTGCCTGAGGAGTCGTCTGCTGTTGGGCCAGCTCTTATAGGCGGAGGGACAGGCTCGTTCTACGTCTCAGTATGGGATTTTCGGTCCAGTCCTATTCCCACTATGAACTGCAATTGGATCCAATCCAACATCGGGAACCCATACAAAGGTACGTGGATTGCCATGCGTACGGGACGCTCATGATCACTGTGGCGCGCGGATGACTCGGAGAGACGAGTAAGATCGATAGTTGGCGAGTTGGACGGAGTAGGATACTCCGTGCATACGCCTACGAACGTCATTAATATAGGCTCATGGTCAGACCTCATCGATAGACTTACACATCATCCATTCACAAGTGGCAGTGGGAGCGCGCGTAAGAGCGCAACCTCACCGCGGGTGAGACCATAGATAGATGAGCGCCAGTGACGATGATAGATGTACGTCCACATGTAGTCATCCAGCCAGATAGTTCTCTGCATCGTGGGCACCGGTGGGGCTCTTATGTCACAGCATAGCAAAGATAGAGCATAGTTGCGGCAGAAGAACAAGGGACAAGGCTCTTAGCCGGCGGACAATCCGAAGTTGGTATGCGGCAAGCCTTTGATCATGTCTTGCGCTCCTCTTGAGAGTCGCACGTCAAGGATGGTGAGGTCAGGCAAGTCACGTCGCACTTGTGAGATCTTTAATGGACAATAGCCATGGTCGCCTGGATGCACGGTCGCATGGCCATGATGGGCGATTGCAAGGAAGGTTTCGCAGGACCGGGACGCTCGACGAATGGTGTTCCAGCCCAATCCCCAGACCGCTCGTTGCTTCAATCCACGACGGCCTTATATTGCCAAGACGTCCAACATGGCTCTTCCCACCATGAATCAATTGAATCCCCGAGCTGCAGTTCTCTGTTCGGGAGAGCAGCCATCGCCTTCCCACAACGTCACATTGTGCACGCTGTAAATATTCCTCGAAATAATGGACCAGTCTATGATGCTCTCACAGGCCCTTCGGGCTTCCCGGGGCGTCAGGGAGCGTCATGGTCAACTTGAAAAGGACATCACGACTCATCGTAGTAGCCCTCGATGCTCACCTTCCTATGGCCTGCACCTCCCGTCGCGCAAGCACACATAGTCGCGTATTCATCGGAGACAGTAACGGCGAAAGGATGGTTATCGCCGCCAAGGCGTTACCCGGACCGGCACTCGGCTGTAGTCGTTCCTCGGCCGCTATACGCGGCGTGTCACCAGGGGCGGAACACCCAGCATATGGATGCCGTTTTGAGGCTATATAATCGACCGATGGTCCGTTCGTGAATATTGTCTGCCTTTCGCCCCGCTTCGACAGCCTTTCGCTCCTTCCCGAGACTGGTCTCTCGTTTCTTCCGCTCTTTCAACGCCAACGCATCCTCCACCACCGCCGTTCACCCTTCGCTCGTTCTCATCTAAGATCACCGCTCGCACCATGCGTTTCTCCGCCGTCTTCACTGTCATCTTCGCCGCATTCGCGTCCGCGGCTCCCCTTCTGCACCAGAAGCGCGCGGCGCGCAGTTTCTCTCAGATCAGCATCGGTGGTGGCGTAGGTGGCAACGCACTCGCGGAGGCGAAGGCGAAGTTCCCCGGCACGGCAGCGACCCTTTCGGCCGCAACGACGTCGGATTTCAACGTAGGCACTTTGCATTTTGTCCGGTTATCGTCTTTTACTGAGCTTTCCCGCCCTGTAGGCTGATGCTCATTGCTCGGTGCTTGCCGAGCAGGCCTATCTTGACGCTGGCGCGATCGCCTCGAGCAACAAGGCAACCAATGGTGTATCCGTCGCCCTCTTGTGAGTTTGCCTTCACGCGATCCTGGGCTGTGATCGATACTCATCTCCTGTCTGTAGTAAGAACAAGGTTCTCAAGATCTATGGCACCCTTCTCGTAGTGCAAGCCGAGGTTGCGCAGAACGGTGGAAAGGCCTCGGCGTCACAGCAGGCTCAGATCGACGATCTTACGACGAAGCTTGCGGCCAACGTTGCTATCGACAAGAAGAACGCTGGAATTGCTAGCAAAGATGTATCGTTCACGTGCCCGTCGGCGTAAGCGGTTGGATGTGTAGGGTACTGAGAGGCAGCGTCTTTACTTTGGGTACAATTGTCCCGCATGTACTTAGGTGCATCGAATTCCTTTGGGTATACTTGAAGGTCGCGTGAGGTATATCGTGTCATACGCACGTCAAAAAATATATGAAAGCACAAACTATCGCGGTTCTGGCTTTGTACGTCTGGAAGCGCTGAAGCGAACGGCATCGGCCGAACGGCTAATACCTCACGGTCACATGCCTTTCCGGCAGGGCAGCTACGTGCATCGCGGTCGTAGCACTGGCAGGCCCACACCCGTGCGAGCCCAGACAGCCGGTCTGTTCAGCTCAGTGAGCACAAAGATACCTGCTTAGCCGTATCAGTTCCCGAGGGTAAGACACAGGAGCAGCGATACGCGAGAAATCATGATGTGCATCTATAGGAGATCATGGTAGAGCGTACTATATAGCCGTGAAATATTCGTGTCGAGACTGTCTCCCACAGTCGCTACCCAATCTTTCCCTTTCGTGCTTCCGCGCGCTGAACCCAGGGGATGACGACCCATAACACCAGCAACAACCCCATCATACTGACAAGCAACGGCTGCAACGCGCCAATATTCGTCCCGCTTGCGATAGCGCCTGTCATGAATGGCAAGACCGCGCTGCCCGCTTGACCAAGCCCAGCTATCCAGCCAATGCATCCCGTGAGTAGTGCACGCGGTAGTAGTCGTCCCGACTCGTTCATGATGATCGGATAGACGGGTCCAAGGAGGAGGCCGACGAAGGAGACCGACACGGCACCCGCGATGAGCGTTGGGACAAGCCACACCACGAGCTCAAGCCTATATGTTGCATGAGTCAAGTTGTCACAAGCAAGGGTGGATTTGCACATACGCTATGGCCAGAGCAATGTAGACGAGTACTGCGCGGCGCTCGCCGATGAACTTGTTCAATGGCAACAGGGCGACACGGCCTAGTGCGAGTCCGCCAAAGAAACCTGAAGAAATATATCCGGAAGTGTCGCCACCACCACGTTCTTTGATGATGTATGTCACGATCCAGCCTATTTGAATAGAATGCACATCAACATTAAGGAGGAGAAAGTGAAAGGGAGTAGGCGTACCGCCTATGGTCACTTCGACGCCGACGTACACGAGCGTGAACACGGCGATGATGTGTAGTGTGCGTAGCGAGAAGATGCGGCGATACTGCCCACCTTCGGCTGCCGCGTCTTTCTCGTGTTGCTCGGGCTCCTGTCCAACAGCCCTCAAACAAGCTACGTCCAGCATCAGCGCAGTGCAAAGGGGGTGGAATCAAATATGGGAAGTCCACCTTCTTGGTTCTGAAAGCGAAAGACTACGGCAAGAATGATGGTGTTGATGAGCGCGACGCCGAACGAGCAGAGGTAGTGGAAAGACCAATGCCTTTGGCGGGCGAACTGCGTTGCTACTAGCGGTGAGCATAGGGCGCCCAGTCCTGCATGAAGTCAGCCATACGCATGAACTGGAGGAACAGGGAAGAGTGGGTGTACCATATACTCCGTGCATGATACCCATGAGGGTAGCCGTGTTAGTATGGTAGTTTGAAATGTATCCGTTAGCTTGTGCGTCTTGTAGCGAGATACCGAATCCGTTGATCACGTATGAGAGGACGAAAACAGGGAAAGGCGGTGCTGGAGATTGGATGGCGTATGCGACCATTTGACAGACTGAACCGAGGAGTATAGACTGAGGGAGCGGTCAAAACGATACACGGATAGGTTGCAAGAAGGAGCTACCTTTCCAAAGCCTAGCTTGCGATTGAGCCAGATGTTGCCTACCGAACCGGAGACGAAGCCCTGTGTAAGAGCATCAACAAGTAGTATTAGGAAGGTATGGCTGGGGATACTCACGATGCATCCAGTGATGAAGATGAGGGAGACCACTGCATAGCCTACCTAGGAGAGTTGAGATATTCTTCGAGTACAATGGTTATCTGATAACTCCAGACTGACATGGTAAACTTCCTGTATGCGCGGAAGCAATGGTCCCGTGGTACCATCATTCCATCCAGCCATAAACAGAGTCCACGAGCATGCTGCAAACTGTGTCCACGCGCGCCATTTGTGCGTCACGAAGGGATCAGAGTGAGCTGGTGGCGGATCCGCATAATCTAGCGCTTGAGGTTGCAACGTCGGGGAAGGCGCGCTGCTCTCGCGGCGTTCCTCCTGCTGCTTCGAGATAGACTTGCGATCCGAGTCTATTTCGACGGACGTGCGCTCAGACTGCAGCTGAGACGCGGGCACGCTCGAGCTCATGGCGGTCGGAAGCAAGGGCTGTCGCCATTTCGGCTTTGTGTTGTGGCGATCGACCGCACGGGGAAGGAGAGCCGCCGGTGCGGTACTGAGAAATAAGGCGCCCCTGCTGTGGGAACACGTCGCGCGACGACGTGGTTGACGTCGAAGTTGGCGCCGCGCGCGTCGCCCTGTCATCTCACCTTCGAACCGCGACCATGGCCGATCCGAACCAGAACCTGCCGCCCGGCTGGATCGCAGAGTGGTACGCAGCGTTCCCAAATAAGATAAATGAATAAATTCTGAATTGGGATACAGGAGCGCGGATAACGGGCGCTACTTCTTTGTCGGTTCGTAAAGATCGACGTGCATTCGATGTCTGATACGAAGTAATTGACTTGCCCGTAACGCAGAAACCGCGAGCGGACACACCCAGTGGGAGCATCCGGCGGCTGGTGGACCGCCCGCGCCGGTCGCGTCGCCGCCGTTGGCTGCTGGAGGCTCGCCGCCGCCGGTTGCGGGCCATCATCACAAGAAGCGCAGACAGTATGCCGCCGGCGAGACCCAGGCGTACTACGGCGCCGGGCCCGACCTCAACGCCCCGGCCGGCTTTGGCGCGCCCGGCCAGCCGCAGATGGCTGGTCAGGGCCAGTTCTTCACGCCTGGCGAGGCTCAACAGCAGGGGTACCCGCAGCAGCCGCAGGATGGAGGATATTATGGCCAGCAACCGCAACAGCCGCAACAGCCCGAATATATCAATGCACCCGGATATGGACAGCAACCTCCCGCGTACGGCCAACAACCTGGAATGGACCAGCTCGCGGGCCAGTTCGGGCAGATGGGTATCCAGAAGCCGCATCTGCAAACTACCAACTTGCTCACTACGCCGCCTGACCCTCGCGAGCTCTTGGCTGGTCCCCCAGAGATTATTCTCCCGCCTGGCGCGACCATCTCCCCGTCTCCTCACGTGAACGCGCATCCGGACTACCAGCGCTGTACCGTGAACGCCTTCCCATCTTCATCTTCGCTCGCGGGCAAGGCGAAGGTGCCACTATCAGTCACGATCACACCCTATCGATCCATCAAAGAAAACGAGGAGCCAGTTCCGCTCGTAACGGACATGGTGATCGCTCGCTGTCGTCGCTGCAGGATGTACATGAACCCGTTCGTGACGTTCATCGACAACGGGAGCCGATACCGCTGCCCGATGTGTGGCCTCGTCAATGAAGTGCCTCAGATGTTTGACTGGGATCAACAGAACAACACTTCGCTCGACCGCTGGCAGCGCGCGGAACTCAACTACGGTGTAGTGGAGTACGTTGCCCCGGCCGAATACGTCGTTCGCCCACCTCAGCCGCTCGTCTATGTGTTCCTCATCGACGTTTCACACACTGCCGTGCAGTCTGGAATGGTCGCAACCGCCGCGCGCACTCTCCTCGAAAACCTTGACCGCCTACCCAACGATGACAGCCGTACCCGTGTGGCGATCATCGGTTTCGACTCGGCTCTGTACTTCTTCTCGATGCCTCCCACGGCCGAGCAGGCACATATGTTGGTCGTCTCGGACGTTGACGACGTGTTCTTGCCGCAACCGCATGATCTGTCCGTGAACATCAACGAGTCGCGCGCTGTGCTGGAGTCACTGCTCGGTCAGTTCAACGACATGTTCAAAGACAATCACGACCTCGGCAGTGCTCTCGGTCCAGCTCTCCAGGCTGGTTTCAAGCTCATCGTAAGTACCCTGTATTACGTATCTTCTGTCAATCGTACTAATGCTCCGGTTCCAGAGCAACACCGGCGGCAAGCTCATCACTCTCTCCGCTAGCCTGCCGAATTCTGGCGCTGGCGCACTCAAGAACCGCGAGGATCCAAAGGTGTTTGGTACACCGAAAGAGTCCGCGCTCTTACAGGCCGCGTCGCCTTTCTACAAGACGTTCGCGATCGAGTGTTCAAAGGCGCAGGTCTCCGTCGATATGTTCCTCTTCAGCCCAGGCTACCAGGATGTCGCCTCTCTCAGTGCCCTCCCCCACTACACCTCCGGCCAGACGTTCTTCTACCCAGCCTTCAACGCGGCGCGCGCCGAAGACGCTGTCAAGTTTGCGCACGAGTTCGGTGCCGTCCTCGCTCAGCCGATCTTGGTGGAGACTATTATCCGTGTCCGCGCCTCTCGCGGTGTCCGCATGAGCTCGTTCCACGGCAACTTCTTCCTCCGGAGCACGGACCTGCTCGCGATGCCGACGGTCCCGAACGACGTGAGCTACACGATCGAGCTCGAAGTCGAGGAGACGCTCTCGCAGCCATACATCATCATTCAGACCGGTGTTCTGCATACGACGTGCAACGGAGAGCGCCGTGTCCGTGTTGTCACCACCGCACTACCCACGACGAGCAACCTTAGCGACATATACGCTAGCGTGGACCAAGTTGCCGTTGCGACGTACTTCGCGAACAAGGCCGTGGAGCGCAGCGTCATGTACAAGCTGGAAGACGCACGCGATCTGCTGCAGAACAAGCTTGTCGAGCTCTTGCAGGCGTACAAGGGCACCATGACTGCTGCCGGCGCCGGGGCGAGCGCGCAGCTGGCCGTCAGCGAGAACATGAAGATGCTCCCGCTGCTCATCCTCGGCTTGCTCAAGAACGTTGGTATCAGGCAGAGCGCTCAGATCCCGAGCGATCTGCGCGCGTATGCGCAGTGCTTGCTCACGAGCTTACCGGCTGAGATGCTCATTCCGTACATCCACCCGATGTTCTATGCGTTGCATAGTATGTCGCCGGAGGTATGTCTTCGTACCCGTGGACGTTTGACGATCAACAACTGATACGCGTTCTTGTTCAGGCTGGTACCATCGGCGAGCATGGCACGACTATTATGCCGACGCCGCTCCCGCTCACGACCGAGCGTCTCGAGCGCCACGGTCTCTACCTGATCGAAGACGGCCAGACGCTCTTCCTCTTCGTCGGTCGCGACGCTGTGCCCCAGCTCATCCAGGACGTCTTCGACCTGCCGAATTACGAGGCTCTGCGCGGCGGCAAGACGACGCTCCCGCTCTTGGACAACGACTTCAGCCGTCGTGTCAACGCTGTTCTCGCCAAGACGCGCGAGATGCGCCACGGGCCGTATTATGCGCATCTTTACGTCGTCAAGGAGGACGGAGAGCCGCCGTTGAGGTTGTGGGCGCTAAGCTTGCTCATTCAGGATCGGGCGGATGTGTTGCCGAGTTATCAGCAGTTCGTTGGGATGCTTAAGGACAAGGTGCGCTCTGCTTCCTTCGGGATTCATATGGCAATAGACTAATGTTCAGGTTAACACATAGGTCAACGGGAGTGGATATTGAGCGGAAGGAGGAATTGAAGGACTTGATTGGTAATGGGGCCATATTTACTGTTCGCTTTCGGTGTGTGATTGGCTTGTAAGAAGGCCTGGAATAAAGACAGTTTCATACGTGCGCGCAGTTAGGATGAACTGCATCACTCGGAGACATTCGATGATACTGCAACTGATTGTTGGATGTAATGGCATCCTACAGATAACCGCTAACATCTACTTTGCTCCGGTGGCGATGTGGCCAGGAACCCAATGATACAGCGACGACTACAAGTTGGGAGGATTGATAAACTCTGATGGCATCTCATCCGTGCCAATGGTCGGATCGTAACAGTTCGTCCACTCAGCGCCGACAGCTGCACCAGTCCAATCGATAGTCAAGGTAGGGCGGTTCACGTTGGCGTCAACGTCGATAGTGAGATCGACCAATGTGTCGTCGAGCTGCCACCCATTGAAATATTTCAATCGTTCGCTGCTCAACCACAACAGGACCTCGTTTCTCGGACCACGGACCCAACCATCCTTGTCGATATAGTACTGATTCTTCTGGAAAATGTCTAGACAACATCGTCACGTTTTGTGCGTAACCTACGCGCGACGAGGCTCACCTGGTACACTGCCATGACGACGTCTCTTATGGATGCCGTGAATCCGGATCGACCCGCCTGCGCTAGTCGAGAGTACGCGATGTCCATTCGAGGTGAAGGCCACCGATAGTATGGCGCCAGTGCTCTGGAATGTTTCCATCGCTTGTTCGCCAGAGTGCGTCTCCCAGATGCGCATTGTTGTGTCCACTGAACCTGATGCGATATACTGATTGTCATGAGAACAGGCGATGGATGTGATCAAGCCGTTGTGTCCGCTGAAGATCCTGACGTTGCCCTCGTCCCCGATGCTCCAAATGCGCACTGTGCAGTCTGCGGAGCCTGAAACGACATGGGTCCCTAATTGAGTGAAGGCAACAGAGAAAACATCGTCGGTATGCCCGACTAAGGGGGCGCAGCAAGGTTCGCCTGACGAGACTTCCCAGACACGTATGCTCTTATCCGACGATCCGGATGCGATGAGGGACCCGTCTGGCGAGAATGCTAGAGCTTGAATACGTTCTGTATGCCCCATCAAGGTCTTGTGGGTTCGGGAATATAACGGATCCCTTATATCGATGGAGGCGTCAAGAAAGCCCAAAGCCACATGCTTACCCGTGGGCGAGAAGGCCACACAGGCGACATTGGTATCCCCACTGCGGACACATGATAGCAATGTCTCCGATTCAATATCCCATGTACAGATAGTTCTGTCAGTCGATGCGGAAAATGCTCGTTTTCCATCGGGAGCGTATGCAACGCTGTGCACCATACGTGCATGACCCTTCTGAAGATGCGCTACCAACGCGCCAGTGTAAGCGTCAAAGACATAGACCGACGTATCGCATCCGGCCAGTATACGGCTCCCATCTGGAGAAGAAACTGCTGGGTGAAAAGAATGTTTCACGTTCTTAGTGCTGAATGCTCGCGCAGAGACGAGACGGGGGAAGTAGAATGTGCAAATGTTTGCGAGAAGAGAGTTGTATTGCAAGGCGAGGGCTGATATGTAGATATGAGGAGCGCTCTGTGCGATGACGACGTGATGGTTTTTGGCGAAAGCGATGGCATCACGAAGAAACGCCGCGAATCGCGACTGTGCTTTGCGCTGACGGACACAAGTTTGCACATCCTCGAGTGTGGCAACGATCTTCTCTGAATGACCCATGGCGCTCATGGCTTCCAGCCAGAAAAGTAGGCGAGGCCCATGCAGCACATCTGCGAGTGCTTGGGAAATCCGCCGGCTGGCGTATCCTGCGGTTACTGCGTGATCCAGTCCGTATAAACACGCATAGCGTAATGGGTCCTCAATGCGCGGAAGTTCCTGCTCGTGGTTGCGGAGGTAGGATGTCGTAGCTCCTGAAACATTGAAATGGAGTCCAGCTCGCAGGGTTCCAAGGCATGCGTGTGCAAGCAACTCGGGGGCTCGAGATATTCGAGACCGCATATATCCCGGTGCCCGGTCGGGAGCGGTCAAAAAGTCGCGGAATGACGCGTGGAAAGTTGAGAGAAGACCGCGGTCATCATGGAGAGGAACATAGATCACGGCGTGAAGGCGGTTCAGAGAGCTTCTTAGGTGATGCCCCGGCACATTCAGCAGCTCGCCAAGGGCTGAGACTGTCAACGGGTCACGAACACTGATGAGGATGGCAAGAATGCGACAAATGGCCTCGATCTCCTCCTCATCGTTCTCCTCTGGGTCCATGGCCTCGGACAAGATCAAGCTGTAGATCGCATCCAGAGGCTTCGCCATGCGTTGCTCGGCAGACACCACCGCGTTGGAGAGCTTTGCGAGGCGGGCAATGGGATCGGCGCGAACATATTGTAGGGCTGTGAAGGCATAGATGAATAGCTTGCTAGACTGATCTGCTAGCCTGGTGATGTCCGCTTTTTCGGGCCAATAGATGGGGAAGAACGCCTGACGCATGCCTCGTAGGTTGTGTGTCAAGTACAGTGCGATGTCAGCTCGGACTACGTTCTCCTCGATGTCATGGAGCCGTAGAACATGGCCAATGGTAGGATCCAGAGACTCCAGGTGAATGCGGACATGGGGTTCAGGACGAGATGTTAGGAAGAATTTGAGAGGGAGATTCGGAGAAGCTAGGACGAGGCGTGAGAGGAGATTGCGTATGATATCGCCGTCGGAGCATTCGTCCAGAGCGTCAATGACAAAGACCAACATCGGTGCTTTATCGCGTATATGAGCGAGGGGATTCACGAGCAGACGCTCGATCTGCACTTCAAAGTTCCAGTGAAGGGAGAAAGGATCCTTTTCGAGAGCGGAAAGTAAAGCTGCATTGAAAGCTGCGTGTCGTGCGGCCATCGAGGCGGCCAAGGTGGGGATGATGCGCCGTGCATCGCCTCTCTCGATGGAACCGCCACGAAAGCAAAAGAAGCTTCCACCGAGAAGGCTGTTTTGCCGTAGCGCGTGACAGAACGAGCGCGCGATGGCCGATTTGCCCGTCCCAGCCATTCCATTGAGCCAATATATTCGAGGTGCGTTTGAATTACGGCTCCAATTCCGTAGATCTTTGAGAACTTGCACCCGTGTCCCCTTCATGCACCCCTCGGGACTCTGAGCATCGATGTCAGCGGAATCGACGCGGTGAAGCTTCTCCATGATCTCTGAAGGGGGGTGGTCAGTGGAAGGCTGAAGGTAGATGCGGGAAATCTTACTCGACGCGTCGACGACTTCCTCGCGTTGTTTTCTCTGTAGAGCATGAGATCAGGGTCGATGAAGCAGGCAACGGACAATACAGACCTCGGCATGCAACAACTCCATCAGTTCTCCTGTGACACTGCATCAGCATACAGTGAGTGCACGCACATAGTGAACACCACCGTACTCTGTCCCTTTAGCAGTTTATCGACGCCCCGGCCCATCAGATTGCGGGTCTCAGCGAGTTGCGTGTGAACTAGACAGAAGGCAGTGATGAGTGTATACGGTATACCAGGAGAGAAGCACAGGTCGACTTACCTGGATTCAAGGCCCGAAGTTCTTGCAATATCCGTCTTGCCACTACCTGATTATCCTCTGCAACAACCAGAGTGTCCGACGCGATACCCCGAATCTCGGCTGTTATGACACGGTTCTCGATACTGATGGCCCGCATTTCCAGTATCGTGAGCGCCCGAAGGCGCTGAAGCGCGTCATGGATCGTGGTGTCTCTGGTGAGCACTTTGCCATACATAGCTGACAAGGGGTCAGGCTCAATCCCTTTAGCGGCGCCGATTCGTGCCACGTACTAATGCGCCCAAGCCACGGACGTTTGGTGAGCAGCATAGTAGCACGGGCGACGATGTCGATGAGAAGCGCGAGTATGGCGATCGCGACAGTTGTTGATGTGTGACCCAACGCCGTCGAGGATCCGATCCGAATCCGCAAGGACTCCAGGAAGTAGTTCAATTCTTCGAATAACCCGAGGAGGGCTTCGCAGTAGGCGCTCACCCCCTTCGTTGCCTCGCATGATACGTCAGGACATTGCCTGACACCACTTGAATGGACTCACTTGGAGTAGGATACTGAACGCTACAAATATCCCCTTCCCACCGGGGACATGGGGCTACGTATGTGATGATCAGAGAGCCCGATCTGCACGAGAGGAGACAGTGGCGTACGAAAGACGAGGCGACCTCCGCTATCGCATCGCTGAATAGTAGAAGCACCTCCACAGTCGGCTTCAGGTACTTCTGTCGCAAGCTCCCCCAGAGCGAATCCTTCCCGCGAAAGCGGGTGAAAGCGTCCATGGTTTCATCGAGTACCGAGCAGATATCATCCACGCCAGTGCAACTGGATATGCGCTGAAGAAGCGACTGCCATTTGATGAAGTCGGTGGATGTGGTCTCCACGTATCTGCGTAGGGATTCTGCCCATAACTGACTGAACGCGTCCTCAGGACACGATATAGAAAGGACAACCGCGCTCCCGCGGAGATCGGTGAGATCTTCCGAGTTGTCAGTCATTGACGGTGATCGAGCGTCGGAGGATGTCATGTATAAGTTCGTATTGGAATGTTGACCAGTGCCAAATGGTCTCGATCGATGATAACTATGCCAATGAGCAAGGGCAGTTGAAGATGGTGGTCAGAGGTAAAGATGAGATGGGTCTGCAGGAATATCAAAGCGATAACACCATTGTTTCACGCGCACAGCCGCCATTACTATATCGAGCGAGTTATGTAGACGCCTTATCGCAAGTTCGTCATAGTTGGCATCACTAGCTTGATGGTTTGAGTGGAAGTGAACACCGCGTTGTGGCGTAGTCGCCGAGCGCTACGCGCGATACTTACCCAAGTCGATGGGAACGCATGGCGGTCCGGTCTTGGTGACCTCTTTCCTGTCCTTACCCGCGTCCCGGTCGTGCGGGTGGTACATCCTTCTCTGCCATAGCCTCGAAGAAAACTGTCCTCTTGTCGCAGAGTTGGGTTCCCCGGGGATAAAGATAAAGTACCGTACCGAACGCGAAAAGCTTTCAGCTGCGTCGACGTTGAGGCCGTTTGAACTGGACACATGATGCGTTACATCGGTCTGATCCACTCGAATGGCAGTCGGTATAGAGACCTTCGTACGCATTGCATGCTCTGGCGCGGGGACGAGGCGACGTCTGTTGAGGGCCGCGGATGGAGAGCCGTGCGCGACAGTCGTACGAGGCGCCTCATTGGTTAGCCGAGCGTGGGACTTGCTTTCCGTTCCCGGACCACGCGTTTGCCGCGCTGGCAAAGTGGTCCGACAGACGAAAGTACATAAAGCTTCGCAGTCGATTCTGCTCTCACCTCTAGCGCTCAACCGCTTGACTTCAGTCTCTCCTTCCTTTCAACTCCTTCCCTATTCGGTGCGTTTCATACCAATGTTGAACCAACATAGCATATACTCACGCGCTTGTAGCCCAAAATGACCACTCTCCAGGACGGCCGTCAGTCTGATCGCCTCGAGGGCTACACCAAAAAGTGGAAGAAGGATCTCAAGTCTGAGGAGGCGGCCGACACCGCGAACCGTCTGGACACGTACCAGGACGTCGTGAACGGCTACTACGACGGCGCGACGGAATTGTACGAATATGGCTGGGCGCAATCTTTCCACTTCTCGCGCTTCTACCCCGGCGAGGCGTTCGCCGCATCGCTTGCCCGTCACGAGCACTACCTCGCCGCCCAGATGACGCTCCGGCCCGGCATGCGCGTGCTCGACGTTGGCTGCGGTGTCGGCGGCCCGGCACGCGAGATCGCGCGCTTCGCCGACGTCAACATTGTCGGCCTCAACAACAACGACTTCCAGATCGGGCGCGCACGGAAGTACACCAAGAAGGCCGGTCTCGAGAGCCAGGTCAGCTTCACCAAGGGCGACTTCATGAAGCTCGCTGAGCAGTTCGGCGAGAACTCGTTCGACGCTGGTAAGCATATTTCTTCTCTTGCGATCTGAGCGTCCGCTGACTATCATGTGCAGTGTACGCTATCGAGGCAACCGTGCACGCACCGTCTTTCGAGGGCGTGTACGGCGAGATCATGAAGGTGCTGAAGCCGGGAGGCGTTGTACGTACATTTACCTCCGCCTCATATTTTTCTGGTCCTGATCGTCGCTCCTCTCCAGTTCGGCGTGTACGAATGGGTAATGACCGACGCCTGGGATCCGTCCATCCCCGAGCACAAGGAGCTCGCGCACGAGATTGAGCTCGGCAACGGTATCCCTGAGATGCGTCACCGCAAGGTCGCACGCGACGCGCTCGTCAAGGTCGGCTTCGAGATCCAGCACGAGGAGGATCTGGCGGAGCGCGATGACCCGGTACCTTGGTACTACCCTCTCGAGGGTGACATCCGCAAGGCGCAGACGACGTGGGATTACTTCACCGTCTGGCGTATGTCTTGGTCCGGCAAGCTTGTCACCCACAACGCTATCCGCATCATGGAGTGGTTCGGCATTGTGCCCAAGGGCACACACGATGTCGGTGAGGCGCTCAAGGTCGCTGGCGACAGTCTTGTCCGCGGTGGTCAGACCAAGCTGTTTACGCCCATGTACCTCGTCGTCAGCCGCAAGCCGGCCCAGCAGTAGGAGGGTTGTTGGATATAGACTGTACTGGATTTCACCGGGGTGCTTGTAGTTTACTTGCTAGATAATACGCTCATTCGTTATACCCACGCACTATACAAAACACATTCTAGACATCATTAGCATCTTCAGTTCGATCCACGCAGTACGCTGGCGCAAGACATCATGAAATTATATCGGGATTCGGCCGGCATATAGATGGTACCGTCGCGGTGACAACAGGCGCTCGGACGCGCTCGGCCGTAAAGTCCGAGTGGCGTCAATCACCTCGGCAAGCGCCCGAACAAAGCGCTTGAACACGAACCGCCACCATCACTGGCAAAGGAGCAGGTGCCCGTTTTTATCACAACTCCTGCTCTCAGCTCTGCGTATATCGGGGTCGATGTCATCGCTTTGACTGGAACACTCCTCATCATAGAACATGAGTTCAGAGCTCAACGGCGGACCGCGGACTGACGTCGCTCCCCTCGTGACTGCTGTCCTCACGCCTTGCGCTTTTTATACGGCTTGCGGCGCGTCAGAACGTCCGCGGATGACATCGATAAACGCGGGTAGCATGCAAGCAGCAGACCTCGAGCATGAGCGCTAGAACATACCATGGACCTGTCTTCGTTGCTACATCGCGCCGCACGATCATCAGCCATTGTATGACAGGCTCGACTCTGATTCACCTTCCACATTCATTCCTGCTTCCGCGGCGTTTCTTCTCTATCGTTTGAGGCAGGTGCTTGGCCGAATGGGATGGGATGGACAAGGAGGCGCGCGGATATGGGCATGTGTGCGGCGTCCCGCGCGTTCGGGGATTATGTTGGAAATGGGCTCGTGACGAAGGACAGGAACGCAGCCAAGTGGACTGTATTGAGCTCGTTGCTCATAAGACCTGTCTAACCTGTTGAAGTATGGTTGAACTTTGCGGGACCTTGTATCCGAAATTTCGTGACCATGGTTCGAGGCGTGTTTGGCGCGGCCTCAACCTCGGCGGTGCTCGCCCTCCCCGTCTTGACACTTTTACCATCCACTTTTGCGGATGCGGACAGCAGACAAGATCACTACCGACATAATCATACCAGCTCGCTCTCCTCATTCTCACCACCATCGATCTCTCCGACTCCGACAGCAAGCGCTTCCGCCTCCGACCCCAGCGCGTCCTTGAACGCGACCACAGCGTCGGATTTCGACACCATCCTCCAACGTCGACTCACATTCGCCATCCGCTCAGCCGGAGACGCCTCAAGCGTCGGCACCTGGCTCGATACCCTCTCACCTGAAGGCACATGGCCCGATGTCGACTACACTACGGGCTGTCCGGCGCAGAGGGCGAACTGGCCTGCGGAGGTCCATTGGGAGCGTATCGGTATGTACTACCTCACATATTGCAAGACGTGTGCGCTAACACTGCGATGGGTACAGTCACACTCGCGGCGGCTTGGAAAGGCGGGCTACCTGGTGGGGATCAGTGGGTCGGCGACGAGGATCTTGAGAGCGGGTTCTTGTCCGCGATGGACTACTGGTTCGACAACGACTTCAACGCTACGGTGCGCTTCCGAGCCCCAGTATCTATGACTATGCCAACGTTTTTTGCTACAGGACTGTCTTGCCTTCGGAGGTAATGCCACGTACGGCAACTGTCCTTGCGGCACACCTGGCCTGTACGATCCCCTCCGCTGAAATCGTCCACATCACAACTGATGCAATGTATAGCTGGAACTCGAACTGGTACTCGAACGTCATCGGCGTACCCACATTCATCGGTCAAGCCTGCGTGCTCGCGAACTCGACTCTGGATGACGCACAAGCCGACAGCTGCAACAACATCCTCGGGCGAAGCTTCGAGGTGTACTTCAACGCCAGCATCAACCCTGCCTACTCTAATGGAGCGAATGGGCTGTTGCTAGCAGCGGTGCGTTTTGATGCTAGGACCGTGGGTATGCAGAGCTGATCGTGTGTTGTCCAGATTGGCGTCGACTATGCGCTCATGTCGAAGAATGTGACGGTCATGGAGGAGACGTATCAGCAGGTCGACAAGCAGGTCAGCCCTGCGATCCAATGCTCTCTTTCTCTGGCTGACAATCTCCAGCTTGTGCTTGTACCGGAGATCAAAACGGATGGCATCAAGCCAGATGGAAGCTTCGGCCAGCACGGCGGATTACTATATACGTATGTCCACCATCTTCTCCTCATGCACTCATAACTCAAGCTGACCATGTTACAGCGGCAACTACGGGAAGGACTTCGCGAACAACGTTATGGCACTCGAAATCGAAGCGGGTGGCACCGAGTTTGCGGCGAACGAGACAGGTATCGACGCATTCGAGACGTTCTGGGACGGAAATCAGTGGATGGTGGTGTATAACACCTTGACGGGCGTCTTACATTGGGATCTGGTGCGTGCTCGCCGCAGGACTCTCCGTTATACATAGCTGATCATCACCTGCAGTCTGTTGTTGGCCGCATGATATCCTTCCCCGTCTTCGACGATCAAGCGACCGCCAGTTTGAAAATTAATCTGACGGACTTACTGGTGAGCTTCTGCTCTCTGGGCACGCAGAGGCGTATCTGACGAGACCATAGGCTCTAGGCGAACTATGGAACTCGTCGACACTCGAGGGCGTGTACTCTAGCCTCGAGAAGAACGTCACCACAGCCAACGCCGGCCATCTCATCGGCAACCGCGTCTTCCGCGACAATGACTACGTCGTGCAACGTGGGAGGAACTACGTCACCACACTCAAGATGTACTCGGACCGCACGTTCAACACCGAGTGCGTCAATGCGGAGAACCCGTACGGTTTCCATCTGGCGGACTTCACGCTGTACACCTACGTGAAGGGTAATGAGTATGAAGATATTGCGGGTGGCTGGTGAGGGACTTCACTGTCGAGAGGTGGCTCTGAGCTGACGGGTGAAATAGGGACTGGAACTTGATACCGGGTACCACGACTGACTATGGGAATACTCCGCTCGACTGGTAAGCGCACGCACTCTTCGTGGGTCACGCCACTCGTTCTGATGAGCGCACAGTGACAATGCTTCCTTTACCGGCCTCCAATCCTTCGTTGGCGGCGTATCAACAGGGAAGATCGGCGCTGCGGCCATGAAGTATACGAACCCCCTCACCCTCGACCTAAGCTGGAACAAGGCGATCTTCTTCCTGCCAGACGATACGCAAGTCGTGATGGTGAACAACATCAGCTCGACATCGCCGAATGCAAGTGTCGTTTCTGTTCTGGACCAGCGCCGACATACGGGAGGCGTATATCTCGACGGAGAGGTCGTCGAGTTCACTGCCGAGGCTGAGGGCGTGCAGAACTTTTCAGGCGCTATGAGTTTGTGGCATGGTGGGAACGGATACGTCTTCGAGGACTGTATGCCCGCCGCTCTCACGGTCTCCGTCGGCGAACACCAGGCGAACTGGACCGAGATCGGGATATCGCAGGTTCAAGATACCGTTGACCTGTTTGCCGCGTACCTCAACCACACCGATATCTCGCAGCCGTTGCAGTACACCATATACCCTGGGACAGACCTTAAGACCTTCAGGCACAAGAGTAGGAGAAGAAGAACTGAGACGGTCAAGAACGATGGAGAGGTGTCGGCGGTATGGGACGACGAGCACGGTGTGTTGGCAGCAGTGTTCTGGAATGAGGAGGGCGGAGAGGTCCGATTTGGACATAGGCAGCATAAGTTGGAGGTGGATGGGAACGTGGCGCTCCTCGTTGATACTCGTCGGGGGACTCTTACAGGTGCTGCCTTCTTGTCATCTTCACTGCGTATGTCTGCTGAAGCTATCCCACACTGCAGTGTCCGACCCATCTCAGATGCTGCCCTTCGTCAAGATCTGCTACAACGGCAAGACATACACCGTGAACTTGCCCACGGATCCTCTCGCCATTGGAACCAGCATATCACATCGTTTATAGAGTCATTGAACCGTTCCGAAGGCTCTGTTTTGCCTGATACTTGATCACTATACCCGCTCATCATGCACCCTGTACTTCTTGTTATCGATAGTTACTGAAAATGAATGGCTGTGTAGAAGCACACGTCCACGTGAGAGCGAGGAAGATAGGGCCGAATAGTACATACAACCGCGAGCGTGAACGCGTGATGTGGATGACGTACATACGACCCAAGTTCGGCGGACGGGTTCGCGCGCTCCCGCGACGCGCCTCGGCCTCGCTCGCCAACCATCATCATGATCTCCCTCTAGGACTGCTCTAGGATGTGTACCCTCTTATGCTCCAGAAGCTTAGAAGAAGCGTTCATCTGTGCGAGCCTCTGGAACAAAAAAAATCCTATCAGACTCTCATTTTCGTCGACGTGGTCGCACGGCTTTGCGGGTTTAGATCAACCGCACCGAATAACAGGATGTTTCAACATGTATCGATGCCACGTCTTTACACGCTTGCGTACTCTCGGCCCGGAAGGACAATCTCCTCCTTACGATGCTGCAATGAGCGGCGGTGGCCGTAAATCGGGACAAGAACGTCGAGGGCTGATGTCGGGTCACGATCACCTCCGTCCGCGTGGCCGCCTTCATGTACCCAAACCGTATACCCTCGACCTCGGTGCCCTTCTCATATCCATCTTAACTATGCCTTCTATGTCTGCAATTCTATTCCTTATCACTTAGGTTCTATGATCCATACCAGGCGGATCGGTCGGCCAATTGCTTCAATTCACTTCAGAAGCATGCAGCTGTTGAAACGCTAGTACCATCCGAGCTCGCAACGCCAGATCAGAGACTATCATCTCTGTATCCCCCATCTTACATTTGCCGGCATTCGTAATGGTCGGTCGCCGCTCATCTCAACCTCTCCCAGCCTCGCGCGTAATATTCAGGTCGTCAAAGGACCAGCTTCTCGAATATGCCTTGTGAGTGCACCTTCTCCGCTTAGACATCGGGTCTGAAGTGCCACCGCTAGACACATATTAGTCGACTCAGCTCTGACGGCGTGCGATCTGCAGGATGATCCGCAGAGTGCAGATCCAACGAAGGGGCTTAGTGGCTTCGGACTTGTGGCGTACATCTTTTATCCACCGCAGCAATCGATAGTGCTGACTAGGTCCTCGTATCAGTGGAGATGCGTCACGTATCGACTCGCGCGTAAACTGCTGAGGGAATAGAACATAGGGTTGCGGGGAACTACCTACCAGTCACTGAAGCCCAAACCTTGCTGGGCATAGGACGGTCTTGCTAGCTTTCTAGGACGTCAAGCCCCACGTACCCATTCGGTACTGCACTACCACCTATGGTTCGTTCATACATGCTGACGAGCTTCTCTTCATACCGCTGACCCATGTCGAGTGGATTATACTGTAATCCGACTCTCGGTCTTGAAATCGATACCCTTCAGTAGCATCGCATCCACACCGATGATCCGTGCGATGACTGGTGAGGATGGTTTATCGTTTAGGCCTCGGGTCTGAGAGTAAGAAGTGAAGTATGACTGCGGATGATCCCGAATGTCGCAATGTACAGCACGCGGATGTAGGTAATCGGGGAGAAAATGCCTTCAATGGTGGGCGGAAGTCTAGAGGGGTGCGTTGCTATAAGACCCCGACAGCATACACGACAGAGACACCCAGTTACTTCACCATGGCCGATCAGCAAACGTCCAGCACGCGCGGGCTCGGCGAGACGCTCCCAGTGAAATTGCACCACGAGTGCGTTATCTCTCTCCCTCTCGCACCTACTCCCAAAGCTCACATCCAAATATGCAGTGTATACCCATTCATCGACCCAACCTCCGCCTTCACAGCACAAGCCCTCAAAAACAAAGTGGTTTTCATAACCGGCGCCTCACGCGGCATCGGCCGTACCACGGCTATAACCTTCGCCAGAGCCGGCGCATCCCTCGCAATCTCCGCTCGTTCTTCCTCAGCGCTGGACGAGACGAAGGCGCTGGTACTGAATGAGGTGCCTGAGGCGAAGGTGGAGAAGTTTGTCGTGGATGTGACGAAGGCGGAGGAGGTTGAGGGTGCTGTCGAGAAGACGGTCAAGAAATTCGGGAGATTGGATGTGGTCATCGCGAATGCGGGGTATACCAACACTTTCGATACGCGTTCGTGCTCTCTCTCTGGCGGCGCGACCGAACTGAGCTAAATAGATGACAGCGATGGCGGAGCGGCCGTCAGCGGACTGGTGGCGGACGTTCGAGATAAATGTCCTTGGCGTGTACAACACCATCAAGCCAACGGTGAAGCACTTGAAGAAGACCGAGGGGTACATAGTCGGCATAAGCTCCGTAGCCGCGCAGTTCCGCTCGCAGAATGCGAGCGATTACCTGGTACGCGTACACGCGCATGCTCGGTCCGTATCTGAAGAGAACTGACAAAGTCGCGTGGAAACAGGTATCCAAGCACGCGCTCAACAGATTCATTGAGCTCGTCGCGATCGAGAACGCTCCCGTCAAAGCTTTCTCCCTGCACCCAGGAGGCGTAGCCACTGATCTGTCCCAGAAGAGCGGGCTGGGGGAGTTAGGGTTTCACTTCATCGATCCGCCGGAGATGGCCGCTTCAACGATGTTGTGGCTTTGCACTGGAAAGGCGAACTGGCTTAATGGTCGGTACCTGAGTGTGAACTGGGATTTGGGGCAAGTTGAGAAGGAGTGGAAGGATAAGATTTTGGAGAAGGATTTATTGGTCAATAAGCTTGACGTTGTGGGCTCGGCGTAGATGGTGTAAAGCTCGTATAGCGTCCATAGATTGAACAGCAGACGGCAATGACTGTCATTAGCCAGGGATGCGATGTATGTACAGGATAACTGCACCGCCAGCCGACAATTACTAGTCGATGACCCCACCATCGAGGATGTCATCATGGGCGTTTGGTGCGTTCGGAGGCAGGTGTGCCGGGTCCCTCATGCCTACAGAAGTGTAAGCGCCTATTACAATAGGTGGTGGTTCGGGATCCATAAGTAAGTCTGGGACGTCTGGCGCGTACAGGCGTGTATTTGATCCGTTCATCTATTGTTCCGTTGTTCCGGTACCGCGTAATGACGCGCCGCCACGTTCACCTGATCATCCATGGCATGGTTGAACGTTGAACTTGGTCACCGTTGGTGGGCAAGAAGTCGTTACGGTCGAGGTCGATGAGTTAGACCTCAATGCGGACGACATCATAGAAGTGCTTAAGGAGGGTCAGGCTAAGGTCGCGTGTTTGTAGAACGGGAATATTATGCACGAGTGCTGATCTATATGGGGCGCATCCTGTTAAGCTGCCGGAGAGTGGTGCGCTGAAGCTATGTAGTCTCGTTACCAGACAGTTGCTGCAAGAGTTTGAGAGGGGCTATTGCAGGGTGCTCGCCTCCTCACGCTTAGACGGCCGACGGGTTACAAGGCTACGCTGAAGCTACAGCATGCCAAAGGTGTGGGAGTCACAGTATTGCGGGTGGAATCGTCAAAAGAGGTATGCGCACTCGAGCGCGAAGAGCGCTGATTCACGTTTATTATGTACATGTAGTGATTGGGGTAAATAAAGCCGGCGCCATGAGGAGAAGTGCGGCAACAGGATCAAACAGCGCGTAGCGCCGGTCTATGTTTCTCTTGCATGTGGGTTACATGACCTTGAGACGTATCGTCAGGACGCTATCGCTCATGTCTGATGCACTGGGTATTGACTACCTGCCTATTCCAGAGCAA
This sequence comes from Peniophora sp. CBMAI 1063, assembly GCA_900536885.1. Lineage (NCBI taxonomy): Eukaryota > Fungi > Basidiomycota > Agaricomycetes > Russulales > Peniophoraceae > Peniophora > Peniophora sp. CBMAI 1063. The sequence continues at coordinate 41,267 of UWZB01000068.1, forward strand.
ACCTTCCGTAATACGCATACTTCAAGTGCAAGCGTGATCTTCCTGAGCGACATTCACCCCAATCCTCCACCATCACCGGTAGCAACAAACCTTGGCAAGCCTGGTGAGGTGAAGGCTATACAGCCTACTCTACCCATCAACTGTCTGGATCTACAAGACGGGAGAATTGTCGTGAACCTCATACGCAAATGCCTGCGTGCATTTCCGACATCAATCGGACTTGACACAACACTCACGACCTATTGAGCGCCTACGACTTCACTTCCACCCACCACCGACGAGCACGGACAAGCTGGCGCTGCGCTGCATTACCCGTCTTGGGCGTCTTGAACATCCACCACCCCTCCGATGCTCACTCAGCTTCAGGCGACGAAACCAGGTCTGAACGCGCGTTCGCCGTACGAAATATTCATGAGCAACCTGCTTCAATGTGCTTAAATAGCCGCGCCCTTGTACGATGAAGAGCCAACCATCTCCACTCGAGCTCCTGAAGTCTTCGATTCGCAATGTCTACTATCCGTATCGGCGTCGTCGGTCTGTCCAAATCTGGTGGCTGGGCTGGCAATGGACTCGCACCTCCTCTCTTCTCCGAGCCGCTCAAGTCTCAGTACACGCTGTCGGCGCTCAGCACGTCGTCGGAATCCTCCGCCACCGCAAGTGCGGAGCACTTTGGCAAGCTTGCGGGTACTACCGTGCGCGCGTATCATGGGTCTACGGAGGCCATCGCCCAGGATGAGACGCTGGATCTCGTCGCCGTCTCGGTCAAACCACCTTCCCATCGCGAGACCCTTCTCCCGCTACTCGAGAAGGGCCGTAACGTCTACATCGAGTGGCCTGCTGGCGATACCATTGAGGAGACGAAGGAGTTCGTAGCCAAGGCTCAGGAGAAGGGCGTGCGGACGCTGGTGGGGCTGCAGGGATGGCAGACGCCCGCTGTGAAGAGGATCCGCGAGATCATTGCGAGCGGCACGATTGGGAACATCATTAATGTCACTTGGGTACGCTATCTCATGAGGTCATGTATAGAACGCGGGAGGCTAACATGTAGATACAGATCGCTACGAAGACATCCCCCCCGCCTCTTTGGACGCCCTTCATCCAGTCGTACGCTGCATTCCTCGCCGACCCTAATCAGGGCGCCAACTTCACGAACGTCTGGCTCGGCCACAATCTGTCCTTGATCACGCGCGCCCTAGGGCCACTGTCGTCACTCTCTGCAGTTGGGAGCATTGGCGTGCCCATCATCAAGGTCGGCGAATCCCCAGAGGATCCCAACGCGAAGGACGTGCAAGCGAAAGTACCCGACCAGTACTCTGTGAGCGGCGTCTTCGAATCCGGCGCGCTCTTCAGCGGTAGCTGGCGCACGCTCCCTATGGCCACTACGAACACTGCGCCGACGCTGCTGTGGTTGATCGAAGGCTCGAAGGGTCAACTGCGTGTGGAGGTGGGGGCGGAACAGCCGGGTGGCAGCTTTCCGCAAATCTGGTTGCCTTCGGCGTTATTCGTGAATGGCGAGAAGATTGAGCTGCAAGAGGAGAACGAGCAGTTGGGCGGCAACACGGGTAGAGCGTGGGCGGAGTATGCGCGTGGCGAGGACGGTCAGTATCCAACGCTCGAAGATGCTCTTCTTCTGAGGAAGCATGTTGAGGCGATCAAGAAGAGTATGGTGGAGGGAATCCGTGTTTCGGTCAATGAGCTGTAGACTCACGTGGTACCTACTGGTCCGAGACTCGTATGCTGTGGTTGTTCACTCGAAGGTTGATAGAAAGATAATTCATATATGGATGTTGGCAAATGGCAATGGATGGAAGGTTACACTGCAATACTGTCCTTCGGTACAGAATCCTGAACTGGAGGCGAAGTTGATGGGACCTCGGCGATGCGTCGGCATCGATGCCTCTGCCCACTATGTGCGCCTCAAGAGACAGGTCTGAAAGTCTTTGCATCGCCCGGTGCGAGCGTTCGCGGTTCTATCGGTTCGCGATGTGCGCGCGCTTTGGTTGTCGAGCCTCAAATACAGAGGTGTCATGTTGCTGGTGTATAATATGTACGCGAATGTCGCTCGAGATTCCTATCCAAAGGGCAAAGGGGAGAAGGAAAGACGGATCGTAGATCAGAGCTATAACAGGGTAGCGTCTACGTTGATCTACAAACGAAGCTCGTGAGCACGAACCTACGAGTTCGAAAGGTCTAGTCAAATCCATGCGAACGCCGGAGTCCATGCCTCAACGACAAGCCATCAGCGCGCTCTACTCGCCATCCTCGCCACTCTGAGCCTGTCTAACCCATCTTGAGTTCACGTCTTCCCCGCCGGCTTCCTTCTCGCTAACTCCCCGTCGCGGGTCGCGGTGATTCACAAAGGTAGGTCTGCGGCGTCTCGGCGGTGTTTTTGATCCGTTATGTAGGGGCATTGATCCGTTATTCCGACACCGCGTCTCGACCTGCCGCCACTTTCCATCCTTGTTCCACCACTCTACCATGGCCGCCCCATGGAATCTCTCTCCCGGCCGGTCCATTGATTTGGAACTTGGTGGGCAAGAAGTCGTAACGGTCGAGCTGGACGAGTTAGACCCCAATGCGGACGACATTATCGAAGTGCTCAAGGAGGGTCAGGCTAAGGTCGCGTATTGGACAAGACTGGCAGGGGAGTACTTGCAGAATGGGAACGTAGACGCGGCAGAGAGGATATGCACGAGTGCTGTTGATAGTACGTGCAGATGTATACTGCGAATTAGATTTGTATTGAAGGGACATAGCGTTCTCACAGAACCAGGCTTCAGCCGCGCTACCTGCGGTGTACGCTCTGCTCGCAAACATCAAGCTTGCGCGCGCGAGAAAGGCACCCAAGATGAAACTCGCCAATGCTCGTATGCTTACTCCTGGCACACTTCTCTATGTATACATGTATACTAATACTGTGAAGGGATGGACGTCTTGACGCGTGAACCTACGCGGGACGACATGATGCTGGAAGCGACTAAGTTCATCAATGAGTGCGAGAAGGTGCTGTCAGAGGAAGGTGGCGCGGAGCAGTCAACAAAGGAATTGCTGGTACTTACTCGAGGTGCGCACTATATCCTAATCTACTACCTGTGCTCATGCCGTACAGCCATCCACCAACTTGCGGGGAGGTCATTGGACGACGCGCTACGTTCCTTTGAGTCGATCCTCAAGCACAAGCCCACTAACGTCATTGCCCTCCTCGGCAAGGTTCGTATCATCTCTCCCACACGGATAAACGTGACCTGAACCCACCACTAGGCTAGGATACTGTACACGAAACGGCAATTCCCGGCAGCGTTGAAGGTCTTCCAGACCGTACTGTCACTCAACCCTCAATGTCGACCGGATCCGCGCATCGGGATAGGCCTCTGCTTTTGGTCAATGAACCAACACGATCGTGCTAAGGCGGCCTGGCAGCGCTCGCTTGAGGTGGTATGTCCCTTTCCCTCATGGCATCTTCCTCGGCTTAGACGCTCATCTTTGGCGCCCGCGTCTAGAACCCGGATGAATGGGCCGCTTCCCTGTTATTGGGCCTCGACGCGCTTAACCAAAGCAAAGACACGACACTTCCCGAAGTCGAACGTAGCAATGCTATTGTTCGCGGCTCGAAGATGATCGAGACGGCGTTCAAGCACAATAAGTTCAACGCTGCGGCTGCCAACGCGCTCAGCGACATCTTCTTGCGAAAAAGGCAATACAAGAATGTATGTTCCTCCCTAGTCTCCGTCCTTCGCACTCGTCATCTGACGCTGAGATGCATGTAGGCACTGAAGCTCGCAGAACGAACCGTGCAGTTCGCCGATACTCTCAGTCTATTGACTGACGGTCATGTCCGTGCTGGACGCGTTTCTCACGCGGACGGCTCATATGACGCTGCAACGACACACTATACCAAAGCCGCAGAAGGCCAGCCTAAGAATGTGCTCGCCAACATCGGTCTTGCGCAGATGCGTCTCCACAACGGTACGAGAGTTGGAATCATGCTTTCACCGCGGTCTAACTCGTGCTGTCAACCGTCTAGACGAATACAGTGCAGCTATTCGCACCCTGGACTCCCTCCTTTCACCTCCCAACGCCCCGAGGTCTCTTGAATCAACCGCAATGCTCGCCTCCCTTCGCTCGTTCGCCCGGCCCGGCATATCTGGCTCCGAACTTGCAGCCGAACGCTCAAAAGCTCGCGATATGTTCGAGCGTGTCACCTCCGCATTGGACACACACGAAGCGCGTCCCGCATCACAGCGCGGTGCTGCGCCCATATCACGCGCTGTGGCCGAGGATGGCGAGATGTATATCGAGATCGCAAGGTTGTGGAGGAGCGAGAATATCGATAAGACCGGACGAATGTTGCGGGCTGCGCTCACCCTGCGTGGACGCGAACCAAGGCTACTCAACGCGCTCGCCGTTCTCACGCACCTGGAAAGGCGACCGGACGAGGCGCGCGCTATGTACGAGGAGGCGCTTACAGCCGCATCATCCGTAGCGGATCCCACGAGCCCAACATCCGACGCCACCGCGACCACAATCCTGTACAACCTCGCGCGAGCATACGAAGATCTTGGCCAGACGAACCAGGCGAGTGATGCCTACGCCAAGATTCTCGCCCGCCATCCCGAGTACACGGACGCGAAAGTACGCGAAGCGTCTATCGCACTCGAGGCAGGTCAGCGCGACCGTGCACACGAGTTGCTCAAAGAGGCGCTCGCGGCACGTGGTGGGGACCTCAACTTGCGCGCGCAGTATACGCATTTCCTTCTCGGTGCTGGTGGGAACAACGCGGCGATGATGAAACCGGCGCACACATTCGTTCATGCGACGCTCAAGGATCACGACAAACATGATCTGTATGCTTTGTGCGCAGCAGGGTGGCTGTTCTACCAGCAGGCGCGAGAGAGCAAGGATACGAGTTCGCGCGGTGCGGAGGAGAGGAAGGCAGGGTTCAGACGCGCAGCGGAGTTTTACGCGAAAGCGCTCGCACTTGATCCGTTGTGCGCTGTTGCAGCGCAGGGGCTCGCCATCGTAAGCGCCGAAGATGCGCTTGGGACACTTGGGGGCGTGCTGCCGCCCGGACCGCAGCCGGATGATGCGACGAGGAGAGATGCAGGGATTAGGGAAGCGTTGGACGTGTTCGCGAAGGTTAGGGAGGCGCTGCCGGATGGAAGCGTGTATGTCAACATGGGCCATTGTTATTATGGGAGGGACCAGATGGACCGAGCCGTCGAGAGCGTGAGTTGCTCTTCACCCCGTTTCAAGTCCGCTACTAACGCCATGAACAGTACGAGACCGCGAGCAAGCGGTATTACGACGGCAAGAACGTTGGTGTATTGATGTGCCTCTGCCGCTCCTGGTACTCCAAAGCGACAAAAGACCAATCCTTCGCATCAATGAACACCGCCCTATCGTACGGCGAACAAGCGCTCGCTCTCACACCGGGCGACAAGGTGATCCTTTACAACATCGCCATGGTGCAGCAGAAGGCTGCGGAGATGTTATTCAGCCTACCTCCCGCGAAAAGGACATTGCAGGAGTTGGAGGACGCGATTGAGAAGGCTGGCAAGGCGCAGGTGTTGTTTGGAACGCTCGCGGAGGACGAGGGCCAGGTGCCATATTCAAAGGATGTCGCGGATCAGAGGCGGAAGTACGGCGAGTCTATGCTTCGGCGTGCGGACGAGCATCTGCGTGCGCAGAGGGAGCACGAGGGCAAGGTTCAAGCGCGTATGGACGAGGCCCGCGCACGGCGCGAAGAAGAGAAGGCTCGTATCGAGGAGGATGAACGAAAGCGCGCTGCGGAGATCGCACGCCAGGCTGAGGAGTTACGTAAGCTGCGTGCGGAGGCACGACAGGCGGCACAGGAGATGAATGACAGGTGGAGAGAGGCGGACGAGGATGAGACGAGAGTCAAGGCGGAGAAGGCCGAACGGAGAAAGCAGAGGTCTACGAAGGAGGACAAGGCGTTCCTCAGTGACGGAGAAGAGGATGGCGCGACAACGCCGAGGGAGCCAAAGAAGAAGCGGGCGAGGAAATTGAAGAAGGGCAATGGGAAGGATGGTGTCAAGGAGGAAGAGGATGGAGAAGACGAGGCTGCGTTTTCTGGTGGGGAGGAGGGGCCTGCTAAAAAGGTATGTCCCATCGTGAGCTTTGCAGTTTATCGTGTGATTGAGCGGTTGTGTAGAAACCAAAGAAACGCGCCGTCGTTGCAGGCTCGGACGATGAGGAGAAGCCTGCAACTCAAGCCATCCCGAGAGGGTTCAAAAAGCAATTGTATGTCATTACTCTTCCTTCCGGAATATGCGTGCTGATGCATCCTTGTTTCACAGTAAGAGTGCAGAGGTCGTCGACTCGGATGACGATATGGACTGAGACGTTGGGGTATTTCGTTGTATGTTTCTCGCTTTCGCTACGTCGTTGCTGTGCCTGTGCTACTGTACATCTGTCCTCAATATTGCATCAACCCTGGGTGAAGTCTCGCGCTCCAGGCCTATTCCAACAGCTCAATAGAATGTCGAAGCTCCTGTGGTACATCATCCCTTCAGGCTTCTTACTTTGAAGTGTATCGTGCCTTTTCAAGTTCTCGTGCTTCAAGCTTGATGGATCGTACTGATACCCACATGCAGGCCTTGTAGGTCTACTTGTTGACTTGCGCCGAGCCTTCAAATCAGACCTGAACCCGTTCGGAGGACGTAGTGCACGAAGCAAGCTCCTTTGTCTTTTAACGCGCGCGCGGGCCGCATGCGTCGGCGGACTGCCGCAAAGGGATGATCGTTTCACGAGGCATCGACGCGCCCTTCATTATCTGAAGAATGAGATGGAACATCCGATATCGATCATCAAACTGATACGCGATACTACACAAAGGCACAAACACCCGCAAGAGTACAAAGGTCCTTGGGTATCAGTACACGGGTCCGCAAGCAATCGAATCTCCGCCACATCCCCATCCTACGCCCTGCGACGACGCACAGATCCAAAGCACCACACGCTCTGCTCCTGGCGCTCAGCCCACGCGGCCTTCGACTCGTTACTTCCGATGGACGCCTTCCCGCCCGCGGCAGCCAGCGCTTGCATCATACGACTCGCTCGCTTGCGCCGGAGCTCCTCCTGCGCGCGCTCGCGTTCATAGCGTTCTTCGGCCCATTGCTGTGCGGCCAACACTTTCTGCCTGTGTGCCTCCTGCTCCGCGACCACCGCCGCCGCCTCCGCCTCCAGATGCGCGACCTCCGCGATGTGAAGTTTCGGCGACTTCACGGGGCGCGGACTCGCGACGGGTCCATTATATGGAGTCACGCTCGATGTGGAGGAGCCCGAGGAGATTGAGCTCAGGGATGGGACTGGAAAGTCCGCGAACCAGTCCAGCTCATCACCCCAGTTCGGTGATGGAAAGCTGCTGGGGGACGGTGCGAACATCAGCTCCGGGACGAAGTCCAACCCGATTTCGCATTTGCCATCCTGCTTGGCGAGGATGGGTTCGAGGCTCCAGTTGGGTGGTGGGAGCTCGCTCGCAGATGGCGAGCGCATATACTCCGGCATCGACTCCTGCACGCGCACTTGCCTGTATGCGCCGCCGTTCCCGTGCGAACTCTGCCAGCGCCCCATGTCCAATGGCGGCCCTGGCTGATCTATCGTTGACGGCGCGCGTTTATAGGTCTTGTCGCCGTCGCAGAGTTCAATCGCCAGGGTGCGCTCAAGTTGCCGCTGCATTGTCTCGTATGTGATGTCCGCGAGTGTTGCCGTATGATGAGCGGGCGAGAATGTCGGCTCGCTAGTGCTGGCCCATGATGACCAGGATGCGTCGAGCTGTGGCACTTCCATTGTCTCCGTGTCATCGTCGTGGGTATCCACTGCATATGCTCCGTTCTATACTCTGATTGGAAGGGCGCTGGACAAAGATGGTTGGATGAAGCATACCTTTTCGAAAGCGGTGGTGGTGGTTGGTATAGCGGCGCTATCAAAGGCGACTGTGGTCGTGATAGCGGGGGTGGTGAGCCGCCTACAGAACGCCGCTGCAGTCGGTGGCGCAGGAGCGATGATGGAGGTGCTGGTCGCTGCACTTTCTACTGTTCCTACCACCCTCCGCTGTGCAGACCATAGAGCAAAGCCGGAACTGGGGCGCGTAAGGTGGAAAGGGCAGCTCATGACGATCCTGGTGGACGGCGGTGGGTTGGTATGGGATTATAGAAGTCAGGTCACGAGCTGGCGCGGAGTGCGGATGCGATGGGGGAAGAGGCTTGGTCGTGCGTTGCGATGTTGAAGACACAGTCTCCTGGGGTGAAGATGGGGATGGTTGCGGAACAAGAGTAGACCCAGCAGGGGGCCGCCTTTTATCATCGAGAACGAGTCCGCACCGCTCGCGAGGCTTTGTGGTTTGAGCCCACACGCTTTATATGCGCTCGGACATCGCGCTTTGTTCTCTTCGGGGCGCGGACACATCCTCGTGCTGCCCTTTTGCCTCGGGTCGGTCTTATTCCTTTGGCCCGAGACCGCGTTGTTCTCCCCTTGACCACTTTGACCTTGTCACCACGGGCACAGAAACCTGTGCCAGTCCTCTAGCCACGCTTTTGTAGTATCAGAAGCGCATTGTGGGCAGTCCTCTGTAGAGATTGAGCGATTCTATAGTGTACACTCTTCATACTGTATATCATGAATGATGGACATGATTGAGCATAGTTACTTTAGCCGACCACGTGTCTTGTATAAGATCATGTACCGCCCTCTCAGCTATGCGCGCCTTATGCTCGCATGCTTCAACCTCGGTCACTTGTCTCAGTGCATCACTACATATGTGATATTTAGCCCAAACTGGCAGTACTGGAAGATGGACCGCTAAGTTCCCATCCGCCGGTTTGATGTCCCGATTACGTGGGAAGGACTCGCGGCAAAAGCCGCTTCGGGTTTCTGAGGTGAGTATGGCTTGTTCCTCGACGCTCATGCCGGACAGCCGCACGGCAGTAGGCACGATGTCGATGATCTCTCGATCAAGTAATGGATGTCATCTCATTGCTCAACCAGACTCCGTACTTGATGGAATCGCTTCGAGAAGGCCCAGCGCTGAGCGCTGAGCGTCTATAAGGACGGCGACAATATGCCGCCGGGTCTCCCGAGTTGCTGAAAGTGGTATCGGCAACTCTTAGATGTCATAGCCCGAATAGATGTCTACAGGTTCCGAACCGGCTTTTCATGGGTACGCAGGCTTATATCTCACTGTCGGACGGTCTCGCTAATACTGTCGCTAGATCACGCACGATCGACCGATGCACAATCTATACGTGCTCCTGCTGTGCGTAGCACGGCCTACGGAATCTTTCTCTTGCAAAGCCACATCGGCTCTCAGATACACCGGTATAGACTGCGCCGCCTCTCTCAGCATGCAGCTTCCTCAGAACAATAAGGTCGCCATTCAAATACGCTATACAAACTCGCGACTGCCCCCGGAGCAGCCGTCAGCTGTACGAGTCAGGCGTTGGAGCAGGCTTCTGACGGAAGACCATTTGCACATCTCCACCTCAGTATGCTGTTCGGAAGAATCGTATCGCCGTGTAAGATGTCAGGTGAAGGCTTCTGAGGGCCTACATCGCAGATGAGCGAGGATTGAAAGGGAAATGAACCGCACTAGCCATGTTTCTTGTGAGAGATAAGACGATGGTTCTGCTCATCATTCAAAGTTACCGCTGGTGGAATTCACTTCTCCACAGTGCTCGGTTCGATATACGTATCCTGTGACCATATCGAAACTCGTGGTCTATACTCCACTAACGTCCTATCATGTCGACCGCCTTTGCTCAGTTTGACCGTGGAATTTGTTGAGAGTGGTCAGGGTCGCTTCGTGAGTGACGATATAAGTAGACTGTCCACGGCACGCCGAAGCGGAGCTCACGCTTCACCGGACTTCTCTGATCGCACCATGTCTCTGCCGGGCATGCTAGATAATCTGCGTATCCTCGACGCATTGCTTGTGTTCTCTTTACTCCTTTTGGTTCTCGTATGGCAAAGGATCCTCGTGTCTGCAAGAGCTCGCCGGGGGGGCCCACTTCCTCCTGGACCCACCGGTCTTCCCGTCTTCGACAATCTCTTCGACATACCAAAGGGCAACGAGTGGATCACCTACCGCGACTGGAGCACAAAGTACAGTACGCGCCACGGTGTCCATCCCTAACATATACGTCTAATGCAACCCAGGCTCTGATCTCATTCACTTCACGTCTTTCGGAGTACACACTATAGTGGTCAACTCAGCACGCGCAGCATCAGAGCTGTTCGAGAAGCGATCTGCCTTGTACTCGGACCGGTGAGAGGCCCCCTGACTTTGAGAAAGTCCACGTACTGATTGCAGGGTATCGCAGTCCAGAGGTAACGGCAGTGAAATAGTGCGTCCGCAACTTAGCAATAACTTTGGCGCACCTCTTGCATCCTCACGATGCGATTATAGCATAGGCATGGGCTGGCTTTTAGGTTTCACGCGCTACGGGACGACTTGGCGTCAACTTCGCAAATCATTCCGCGAGCAATTCAAAACCGAGATCCTGGCAAGATATGAATCACTCGAGGCCGATGCGATACACGAGTTTCTGCGATCGCTGGTCAGAAGGCCAGACCAGTTCAAGGCAAGTGTCAGACAGTCAGTGCCTTTCATAGACTCGTTGTCGTTTCAAGAATTTGAATTGCTTGTATATATAGCATGACAGCCAAGATCATCATGCGCATCGCGTTCGGGATTCATGTCCAAGGACCCGAAGATCCATACGTTCAACTTGCCGAGGATACCCTGCACGCTATGAACGTCGCGACCTCGTTTGAAGGCCTGATATTTGACTACTTTCCATTCTGTGAGTGTTTGCCAGTATGGAGGCATTGACGGCATGCCTGAATCTACTCAGTACGACGAATGCCTTCTTGGTTTCCAGGCGCGGGCTTCAAGCGTTTCGTCGACGATGTGCGACGCAGGAAGTTGAGCCGAGCGGCGTTAGATGAGCCTTGGACGGCGATGCTGAAGGACAAGGTAGAAGCACCCACTGCATATGCGACGAGGTCATCCTAACCAAGCCATGCACCCATAGATGGCCGACACCTCCGACAACCGACACTTCTCGGCAGCAGGCAACTTATTCGATAAGCACCGGGATGAGCCGGATCTTCAAGAGCTTCTCAAATCAGTTCCGACAACTATGTATCTCGGTGGAGCGGACACGGTAAGTCTATACCCTCGAGATTCGTCTCCAAGCTATCGACAATGATCCTTGCGACAGACGGTCTCATCACTTCTGTCCTTCATCATGGCGATGGCTATGTATCCCGACGTGCAGAGGAAAGCACACATGGAGCTCGATGAGGTTCTTGGTGATGCTCTGCCTACACTCGCAGATCGCGAAAGACTACCATACTTGAATGCACTCGTGAAGGAGGTGCTCCGGTGGCATCCTGTTACAGCGCTGGGTATGTCATCTTGTGCACGGCTCTTTCATATTTGAAGCTCACCGTATTCACGCAGCTGTTCCACATGCCGCGACGACCGACGACATCTACGAGGGAATGTACATTCCCGCTGGCAGCGTCGTGATCGGCAATGTGTGGGCCCTCCTACACGATCCCGCGCTGTACCCCAACCCCGAAACTTTCAATCCAGACCATTTTATCTCGGCCACAATGGGTGGGACATGCCCAGCGGATGCGTGCAAGGAGGGAGAGCCACCATTTCCGGAATTCGCTTTCGGCTTTGGACGTCGTCTGTGTCCCGGGCGCGCTCTAGCGAAGGTGACGGTCTGGTTGACGGTCGCCAGCGTTCTCTCTGCGTTCGAGATACACCCAGCTAAGGATGCTGAAGGGAGAGACGTGCCGATCATTGAAACTTGGTCTAGTGGAATGGTAGGGTTTCCTGGTCCATACGAATGCAACATTAGAACGCGAGGAAAGAAAGCCGAGGCAGCAGTGATGGCTACGAAGGACTTCGACGGTGTCTCTTAGTCCCCGGCCATGATGAGAACTCATCGTTCTACCGCTCCCTCCTACCTTGGGAGCGCGGGTAGTGGCGATCTCGCTATTAGCGCTAGTGCGACATTCAAGACTGTCTCTTGGTCTATGTTCCCATGCTCGCTACTGTATAGCACACTTCGGCCTGTCACAAACTGTACATGGCATCACTACCGGAAAGCGATTGACTGATCGAGAATTTGTACAAATTACATACGGCAGTGTGCGAGAGCACATGAGTGTACTATTCCGGTGAATGCGAGCGGGACTTGGGGGGAGCGAGAGGCTTGATCTGAACACCTTGTGCGTGCCCAGTCCAAACGCCCGCGAGTAGTATGGCGTTGCAGGCGCACAGGATACCGGATGAGAGTACGGTGGAAGGGTAGACGTTCCAGCTATACTCAATCGCGGCGAGAAGCGCTAATCTGACGTCTTATGTCAGCCTCTATATTCCAAAATTGATCATACGACGTACTTAAGCGGGACCGGATAACGCGTGCGCCATGCCAGAAAGGGCAGCTGATAAGCATACCAGGAGTAAAACTGGTAATGCAACGAACGCGAGAAAAGCATCCCTATCAGATTGGAAGTGAAGAAGATCGTGGTGATTTCTGTGTATGACTGTCAATATCACACGCTCCAGTGAGGTCATTGAAAGCGCACCGTCAGTCGTTATAGTAAGATAGCTGCATGCTTCTTTGGGGTATGTCAACGCGCGTCTCAGAAGCAGGGCCACGCCGCCGTCTCTTTGCGACCATCTGAATCCGAACGCGACGAGCATGGTAATATGGCCGATCAGGAGTGCACGAGCGAAGTTTGGACTCAAGAAAGTCTGCTCGTCCACGAAGCGCCAGTTCACGGTCCATTTGTACAAGAAGACGCGGGACAGATCGAACGCGCCGCGAAGGTATTCGCGGGGAAATTCGGTGAGAAACCGCCTCCCTAGCAACATCTGCAAGGCCACCATCATGAAGACGTTGCGAATAGTGGACGACAGTCCATTGCCTTTCACGAGGATGACAAGCAGTCCTGGTATGTAGAGCAGGACGGACATTTTGACAGATATAGCCATGCTGCACGAGTGAGTATTGTGGCATCGAATACAGCACTGAAGGACAGACCTCAGAAGAGTGGTACCCAGGCTTTCGAGATCATTCGCATATGCCAAGATAGCAAGCTGAGCGCCGATAACGGCCCAGCAGTCGTTGAACATGCGAAGAACGAAGATGGAATGCAAGCGCTTGCTCAGAGGAAGCAGGAGTAGGATCCAGTTGGGCACCCCGCCGGCGGTATGGTAGATGGCACAGGTAAGTGCGAGGGAAAGTATGTACAAGGCGGCATATATCTGCTGAGCCATGCCCAAATTAGAGCCCTCATTCGTGATGTCGTGCAATGCGTGATGAACGAAGACATGTCCGGCCGGATACCTGTGGACAGTATAGGTTAGGCAATTTGCGAAATGAACCGCGAAGTACGCACACGAGAAGTCCAGTGGGCCCACTGATCTGTGAGTAGTCACGCTCTCCTTTGATGTAGAGTTGTATCTGGTACATGTATGTCGACCAGTCGATCTCCGTGTCTACCAGCACGTCAGTTCGAAGGCCGCGTCCCGCCGTTCGCGAGAATCTCACAGGGCACGAAGCGTATGATCAGCTGAGTAAGAACCGCATCTCCCACTATGACCAAGGCGGCGAGAAACCAGTAGTATTCGGGATCGGTCAACAAGCGGCGCACCAGAGTCGCCGTGGAAGAGAGAAAGGAAGGCATACACAAGCCGAGCGGTGCCACGGAGACGTGACCGTGATGCGTACACGTGGACTCGGATATCAGCGAACGGGACTTGGATCTCAACCACGATCTCAGACCATGGCGGACAGCGATGAGCACTCGAATGCGGCACAGCTCACCGGTGGCGGAGATGATAATATGTTCTCTGCCATAGATCGCGACAAGTGAGCCTGCCCTCGCGCTGCCATTACCAGGATCGGGTGGGTGACGCGTCTCATTGCGAAGCGTACATGCACTCAATATCACTGTCCCGGAAGACGCCAAGGAGACTATTAAACCCTGGGATGAACGTGAATCCACCGACAAATATGCAGACTCTAACGTCGATGACCAGGTCGGACACTTCAGAAACTGCTGAAAGGGCCAACATTGATGTCTCAGCAATATCTATAGATGATCATCCATGTACCGTTCGTGCAGAATGTCAGACTACGTACCCTGCTGGTGAAGACTGGTACAGTTTCTTGCTTGCGTCTGTGCCTCTCGCTCCCTACTGATTCCGCTTTCAGGTCGAGGAGAGACTACCCCACGGCGTCTGCGAATATTTGCTAATAATGCTAACATCATTGATTTTGATGCCGCGGACGATGCGAGGCCGTCCGTCGATATAGCTTTGCAGGAAGGACAGACTGGGGTGGTAGAGTACCCCCTACGTGCAGCCACCTTTGCTAATATACACTCCCTAAGTCTCTTCTTCGTGAGTTTGGGAGTAATTTCTTCCCCGCGCGAGCGCTGACATATGCTCAGAGCAACTCCGTCGGCGAGGATGTCTCGAGGGTCTACTTCATCGGGTTCAAGGGCGATATCAGAGCTCCGCGTAAGGAAGCGACAGATAAGCTACCTATACCTGCGGCAAATGCTGCCGATGCCCCCCTTGTGGACAAAGTTGGGGAAAAGAGAGGAGCTGCTCAATCCGTGGCGAAGTGATTTACAATGTCCTTGTGTATTTACATGTAGTTATATATTCAATCCCGGACGATATAGCTACTCGGTGTCCACAGGCGCTTCGATCTTGGTACCTGGCTTCCTCTGCACCACGGCAATAGTTACCGCGTCCCATAGAGGTTCGGCCTCAGCTCTAAATTGCCTGCTATTTAGCTCGAAAGGGCTCTGCTGTGCGATGCCAGAGAAGTGTATGGGTTCCACCGACAAGAAGAGTCTCAGGAAACCGACATCAAGATCTTGGCCCTGACGCAGGTAATAGTTGTAGGGACGTCCGCCTCCGTCTCCATACCCTATAGGAAGGATTCCATTGGCAGGAAGAGAAGGTTCGGCCCTCGGTCCCGTAGCAGGCGAGGCATAATATTCCGCTGAGACGCGTCAGGGTTTGCCGTAATCACATGGTAGTGTTACTCACAGATGCTCAACTCACTGCAATCGAAGTAGAATAGACCGACATACAACGGTATATCGGGGGTCTTGCTGCGCAGTGTTAGACCGTACACCGTTGCCGACTCGAAGTTCTTCGCAACTTTATTCGGCCCGATCTCCCCGACGACCTCCACGTCTACCACTCCCTCTTGGATGAGATTATCGCCGACAGGCTGGTACACCTCCATGTCGTCAAAATGGTCCACGTCGAAATTGAGCTCGCCCGTAGATTCCAGCACTTGCAACTCAATGTCGACTTTGTGCCGCAGCAGACCTTGCTCAGGTGAGCGGCGCAGATGCCAGAAGAAGTGTGCAGCGGCTTGTAGAACACGGCGGATGGCCGGTGGTTGTGGTGGGGACGTGTGGTATAGACGTGTAAGGCCGTAGCGAGTGATCATCGTAGATGGGAGAAGGTACTCGATGCTTTGGCCGTCATCGGCGAGGGTCACGCTCAGATCGGCGCGGTCTTGCTCGACCAGTAAGATTGCGCGCTTTCCAGGCGTGGGCGCGTTCAGCTCCGCCGCGATGGCTTCAAATACAGCCAATAGCCCTTGCTGTAAAGGGACGTGCAATCTCAGCGCCTCGTCTTGACTGGCCGAGACCTGCAACGCGTAGCCTGCGCGGTCGGGAATGTCAAAAGGTGCGCTTTGTGTGGAGACCAGGGACATTGTGGTGGTGAAGGCAGCGGGCGCGGATGCCACGAGCGTCCCGAGAGGGTCATCGCTCGATAGGAAGTTGCGAGTGCTGTAGACCGAGAACACTGCACCCGCCGTAATACCATGCGCCGAACCGGCCTCAAGTACGTAACTGCCATCAACCTGGTTGATGCGGAATAGGGCACGGTCTCGGCTTGGTGCGCGGGCGTCGAAGAGGAGACGGTCGATGTTGGCTCCTTCAAACTGAGGATTCTGTCTACACGATGCTATCAGTAACTTTCGTGCGTAGTTAGATGGGCAAGAATAAGGTCTTACCCAGGTAAATCCGGCAGCCTCCTTCGTAGATCCAAATATGTGACCTTCTCGGCGCCAACGGCTTTTAGTGTCTCGAGTAACGCTTGAGAGAAGAGACCGCGGCCGCGCTCCTCCCCTGCGACTTCATCTGACTGACAGGCCGCTAACAGGACATGCGAGGCTAGCCCAACAGCCACTTTCTGCGGTGCTGCGGCGCGGGTTGCATCGTGCTTGCCCAATAGATCTTCGTCTAAATCATCCGGTAGATCGTCCTCGTAACTGATACCGCGCACAAGACGCGTCGGTTCGTAGAAGCTCTTGCGTGTGCCACCACCAGAGAAGCAGCAATCAAAGATAACGGTCTAAGTTGTTCGTATCAGAAGGGCTCCTCGGGCGAAGAATGAGTCAACGAGCATACGATGTTGTCACCTTTCTTCTCGGCGAGTTTTGAGAATAGTGAACCAAGCAACCGATCGTGTATCCCATGAACTTTGCGCCCGTCCGGTCCAGGCTTCTTGCAATCGTGCGGTATAATCATCGAGATCATACCAGTGCTCGTGCTCCATCCGGTAGGCGCTCGCTTCGACGCGCCGTGCCCAGCATAGAAAATGAGAATAGGATCGCCATGTCCGACGTCCCGACTGTCAATTAAGTCCTGTATGGCTTTGATAATCCCAGCCCGTGTGGCCTGATCATTGCGTAGATTCGTGACCTGATTGGCGGGCACTGAGAGCTCAGTCTGCAGGTACTCGGCCACAGCATCAGCATCAGCGACACATCCTCGCAGATTGGACACGCGTTTGGAAAGGTATCGATCAATGCCTATGATCAAGGCGTGCAAAGGAGGCTGGATCCTGTCGATGAGGTAAGACAAGATGCTCGAAGAAGTCCATGTGGCATGCGAACCTCGCTGTGCGTTGTACTGTAGGTGGTTGACTACATCTCTCAACATCGAGACAGACATGTGCATATCCACCCACTCACTGAAGCTCTTGGATGTCGCTGAGTTCTCTGCCTCTTCCGTCTTCGCTGAGAAGGACGTATTAGACGGATGAGAACATGATATGATCATTGCATGTCCCTGCGTACCTGAGCTCGTTCCCTTCTACTCGCTGCTTCCTGAGGCACGCGACATTGAC
This sequence comes from Peniophora sp. CBMAI 1063, assembly GCA_900536885.1. Taxonomy (NCBI): domain Eukaryota; kingdom Fungi; phylum Basidiomycota; class Agaricomycetes; order Russulales; family Peniophoraceae; genus Peniophora; species Peniophora sp. CBMAI 1063. Next base: position 58,476 of record UWZB01000068.1, read on the forward strand.
CACCATACATAGTGGTTCATAGCGCGGCGTACTTACCCCATGAGCACCCATAAAGCCTCTTCAGCACTCTTGACGATGACATTCTTCGACCGCAGAAAAAGGGACATGGCGTTCGCGGTGGTGGCACAGAGAGATGGAAGGTGCTCTTGCAAAGGATTGAATAGGTTCTCAAGTCATCAGCATCACTGATCAAGCGGACCGGGCGGCTAAGCTGAATTAAATCGATGGAAAAGGACTACTATGTTTGTCCCGAGCTCAAGCGCTCAGCGACGTCGTGGGCGTTCGGGCGAAGGCCTGGCCACGATTGGACCTGGATCTCGGCAACATCCGGTCTTGTTCTCACGCATGATATCGTTCATAAAACGGCATGAGCTACGCGAAGCAGAGCGAACGGATACATTCGGGCATTCAGACTGCAATCTTGGTCGCCTCTACGTAGGGTGCATAGTCTGTATAACCTCTAGATCCCCGAGAGTAGAAGTACTGTCGTTCATATGGAGCCAGAGCGAAGCCCTCCTGCCACCTTCTCGGCAGATCTGGATTGGAGATGAAATACCTGCCCATCGCGACAAGTACATTCTCCTGGCGTTCTGACACTTGTAGGGCAGTCTCCAGGCTGAAGCCACCTGCGACGACAAGAGGCCGAGGGGACCAAATCTTCTTGAGGACATCGTTGTTGTCTTCGCCTACATCTGTCGCGTCGGCCTCGCCGTTTACCCGAGGCTCTACGATGTGCAGGTAGGCGAGAGCGGGCTGCGTATCGGCGAGGCGCTGCACAAGTGCGTTGAACGTCGGGATCGGGTCCGGCATACGCATTGCTTGGAACCTTGACCACGGGCTCAATCTGACGGAGGTACGCTCAGGACCGACCGCCGCCGCGATGGCCTCAACGACTTCTGCGGTGAAGCGGATACGGTTCTCAATGCTTCCACCATACTCGTCCGTCCGGTGGTTTGAGTTGCTCTGGATAAACTCGTCAAGAAGGTAACCGTTCGCAGAGTGAACCTCAACACCTGAAAGCCGGTCAAGTCATGATCTCGGGAAGTAGACACCTGACCGGCTTACCGTCGAAGCCAGCACGGATGGCGTTCCTCGCCGCCTGCGCGTAGAGTTGGACATACTCCTTAATCTCATCAACGGTGAGCGCTCGAGGTGTCGCGTGGTTCGCGTCAAGGGCAATCGCGCTCGGGCCGACGACATCGTGTCCATACTTCTCCAGCACCTCCGGGACGGCTACGCGGCCTATGGACCACAATTGCATAAAGATGGGGCAGCCATTCCCGTGGACGACATCAGCAATCTAATAGTTTGTCGTTTAGCTATACCATTTGAAGCAGTACGTGATCTTCATCGCACCTTCTTCCATGCTGCAACCTGCTCGTTGTTCCATATACCAGGCGCGTTAGGGTAGCCACCGGCTTGTGGCGCGATGACAGTCGCCTCGGTGATGAGGAAAGTTCCGGGGGTGCTGGAACGTTGTCTGTAGTACTCGACGGCCAGCTCCGTATGCACGGAGTCGTCGTCCGCGCGGAAACGCGTGAGCGGTGCTAGCACAACTCGATGGTTCAACAATAAGTTGCCTAGCTTGGTCGGCTTAAAGAGAGTTGGGATGACCTTGTCTGTAGTAGACATGTCTGGCTGAGCGTTTTTGGTATGGGAGGGAAGGGGTATGGGCCGTCAGAGTCGCTATGCGGCCAAGCGTTTATACGACAAGCCCACGGCATCCACGAGCAAACTTCAGGAAGCTGACTGAGCTCGGGTAGCTTGTTTATGGATGCGATTGCGTTATCTTGCATGCCCAAAGGATGTTTTCGGATCTGTAGCAAGACCTAATTCGTGCCGTGACATTCTCTTGGGCGAGGTACCATTGTAACTTGAGGAGTGTCTCATACGTAGCCGGGGAAGTCCGTCAATACATCGCGCCGCCGGCTCCCAACACACTTCCAGCCGAGCCACGCAATCGTCTGTAGCCTTCACAGAGAAGAGGAGCATCTGCACTGGAACGGTAAGGCCATACGTCAACTTCGGGCCCATGACTGCGCCTTCCCTGCGACGATCGATAGACGAAGATACTGAATCAGCCTATCCATGAGGAGCGAGCCTGAAGATCAAGGACTGACAGGAAAGGTCTGCCATCTTGTGGGTATGGGTATTCCATTCAGAACAGCGTATTTGGAGTTCAACGTGCAGCAACGGGGGAACACGTCCAAGCCCTCTTGTTGATTCACAGATGAGGTATACTAGGCAAATCAGCAGAGCACGCGTACTCTGCGCCAGTGAGTGAACGGTGTGATCTATGGAACCATCCGGCAGGACCACCGAGAGATGAGGAGGTGCCGTACTCCACTCGAGTTGGAAGTTGAGGTCAACCTGCGCGGCCGAACAAAACTCGTCGCGGCACCGCATGACCGCGACGCTGCGCATCGGATGTTGGCCCAAACAGTGACGAGCGATTACCACCTATGCCGCCTCTGCGTCGTTGCCACTGTTGTTGACGGGGATACACCAAAACATGGACCAAGTGCATATTATACCAATCCCTGCGATTCTGCCTCGGGCCGTCGATACGAAGTGGTTTTGATATTGCTGATTCTACACTGGGGTGTCGCCCTCTCTCTCACCAAAGTCAATATATATCCAGAGTCTGATACTTGGAAGGCATGCCTGATGACGAGGTCTGAACCTGAACATTAGGACTACCACACCGTATGGATTGCCATACACCTCTTCTATAGAAGTCTCTCTACAGGCACGCCGTCACATATAGTAGGCTCCCAAGCTACTCGGTCCCCTAGTACTCGACTACTCGTGGCTGCTACGAGTGCGTCAGGTTGAGCGCTGTCTGTACGGACCAGAATCACGAGCGTCGAGTATATCTTCGCGGCTAGCCACTGATGGCAGGAGGAAGGATCAGAGTATTCATACCTTTCGCCAGCGCTCTATCTGCCGGGTGGCCGGGAGTAATGAAGCTGAGGTAGTATACAGACTTGCTTTACTCCTTATCCACGCTCAGGGTCGCGAAGAAGCACTATGTCTTCCCGAGCGCCACAACAATCTCTGTCTATATTCGACCCTCTGGGGCCTCGATTGTGCGATGGTCTGTCTTATTGTCTATTATACCTTCTATTCGCCGCTTACATCATGGTCATTGGTGCACTCTGTCAGAGTCTCCATCGCCAACGAATACCCATAGGTGTACCAAGGCTTTACGCGGGGAATAAATGCGAGTACAAGTGACACGAGTAAGTATTCTTTCCGGGCCGGTACCCGCGAGCACACGACAGGATCCCGCCCTCGACGTCGTCATCGAGGGGCTCGAGAGCTCAAGCGCCCAAGCGCACACTCGCGGAGTCGTCACCGACAACACCGGTACAAAGCGTCATAGCTGGGACCGAAAGGGTACCTACTGAGCCATATCAAGTAGTAAACACACCTCCTGAGCCGACCCTCTTAACCGACATGAGCGAGTCAAAAAGCCTGCATTGCTAACCTACGGCCACGTATATATGTGCAGTAGTGTCCGGTTTGGTATAAGGATATAGAGAATAATCAAGATGGCAAGAGCAAGTGACCGGTATGAAGAAGTGGGGGGATAGAGGACAAATACGATGTTAGAGGGATACATGGCGCCAGACCTTCCGGGTGGCAAGTGGGTGTTAGGAGTACGAGTATGCGTATGGATGCGTCTGTGATTGAGAGTCTATGGGATGATACGTTTCGAAAAGCATGCGAAAGTCCCAGAGAGCGAGTAATGTGCGACGGCGCGTGGTAGCGAAGTAGAGAGCGTGTATGTGCGAGTTGGACCGGGCAAGAAACGAGCAGACAGAAAACCGAGAAAAATGCAAGGGGATAGCAGGAACAACCAGTGCATGAAAGAGAGTCGAGGTGCAGTAGAAGAAACCCAGACAGAGACATAAGAGCACATACTCACGACCAAGCTCGGAGTTTATGGGGCCCGTTTCCAGAACATCCACCGCCGTCTCTTTTTCTCCCTCCCATCTGGCAGCGGCGCACTCGCACTACTGCTCCAAAGCGGCCCACTGGAATCCCCGTTGCCACTCAACATCGCCGTGCTGGCTGGGCTTTCCCCGCCGGCAGCTTCCTCTTCACTGTCCGGCGGTGTGGGGAGACCACCCGCGCTCTTCCCTGGCGCAACCTGATTGGGGCCACCAGGCGTCGAAGTTCTTCTCAAAACTCGCGGCATCCGCGGAGCACCGCTCTCTGCGAGACCCATGCCTTCCACAGCGCCGTAACTCTGGTGTCTTATGCGGTTATGTGTGCGCGCTGGCTCCTCGACCGTTGGGCTTGGAGCAGCAGGAAGTACAATGAGATCCCGGGCGCCGAGGAGCCATGCGCGTGGAACGTCGTTCGAGGGGGCCGCCGCGATGGCCGGTGTGGGTGCTAGTGCGATAGTAGAAGACATATCGCCGTCCGCGCACCCACCCAGCAGTGTATCGGCCACGGACCAGTCGGGTGGGAGTCCAAGATCAGGCGGCAGGGATAATGGCGCGGCAAACGCCTGCGCGTCAAGCAGAAATGCACGCGCAGGCTGCATACTGCTTGGCCTCCCGTGCGCGCCTGCTTCGGCAGGCGAAGCGAAGTTGAGAAGGAAAGATTCGATGCTCCGGAGTACCCTGTGTGCTGTGCGTGGCGGTGGGGCGGATAGAAGATGAATGAGATGTGCCCGCGTCGAGGGAGGCGGAGCGGGTACGAGTGAGGAAAGACTCTCGCCGGAAGAGATCGGTGGTGTAGGTGGCATGCTGTACAGCGAATGTACCGATCCTCTGAAACCCGAAGTCCTCTTTCCTAGGAAACTAGCGCGAGAGTTTGGCGCCGACTGGCTGCGCATAGTGGCGGGCATTGGCGGAGCAGCGGCGACGAGGAAAGGTCGAGACACCGTGGTGACAAGAATAGCCTGCTTGAGCATGGCGGTATCGCTAGCGCCCGGAGCAATACAGTGAATCAATGCATCGAATGGGCGCTGGGTCGGATCCGCAGGCGGAAGAGCACGTTCGGCGTTTTTGCGCATCATGCGAAATGATGCACTAGACGATGTCGAGTGCAGATTCACTGTCGACGCATGCGGGCTTGTAGGCATGCTCGCACTTTCGCGGGCTTTCTCCTTCATAGTTGGGCGACGAGTGGAGGACGATGAAGCGCTCGAGGAAGCACGTGAGCGAAGGGCTGGCGGAGGTGCGAGGGCTCCGAGGTCATGTTCGTCGATAGTGCGAACACCAATGCCTCCTCGCTTGCGCCACGAGCGTGCGACTCGCTCGGCCCATTCAAGAACGTTCACGAGTCGGACAGCGCCGGCATGTTCGAGGTCCAGCGGTTGTGCCAATCGGAGTACGCGCACGGCCGGCACGACATTAGGCGGGATCGGGGGTGGGTCATGAGATGCCACAATCAACAACGAGAATGCGAGATGTTGGGAGCGGAATAAGGCGTCGAGGTGGGCCGCGGAGGGTTCTGTCAGGATAGACGTCAGTTGTCAGTTAACAAAAAAACAGGGCACGATCAAATGAGGATAGAGTATCGCGATATTGGACGTGTCGATGGCGCGTCCGGCACTCCCATCCTCTTTCAAGTGACATCTGCGACTCGCGAGGCGCAAGAGGGTACAGCGAGGGAAAATGAATAGCCACGAGCGGAATGACCCCTAGGCGTGTCAAATGCGACCAATCCGAGACATGACGGAGACGTCACTCTAAACGGACGTGCCAAGAGGAACCGAAAGAGCAAAAATATCGCTGCCTCTGGAGAGCGCCCCAACGCACGTAGCTGGCCAGCGTGAGGACGCACAGTGCAGCGATGCTGCTAAGACCGCACCAGCGCGGCACTACCTCCGCCGGCTGAAACTGATAGTCGAGTATAACAGAAGGTGTACTGACCTCCCAGTGCCAATACAACATCGCGTGCAGGCTCCGCAACAGAGAGGGCAAATATTGCCTCAGGTGGAATCCGGATGGGCTGCTTGGGCAGGCTTGCGAACGGGTCGAGTGGTAGGTTCGGCCGGAATACGTCCGACGTCGCTCGAGATTTGCCCTTGATCGCGTTGGCTGGCCGCGCCTTGTGTAGCGTGTGGTGAGGCGGCGGAGCGAGAAAGTTGGAGGACGCAGGAGCGGGTACGGGCATGGTGGTCGTGGTCGAACGTCAAACGGCCATGGACCGTAGTGTTGTCCGTGCCTGCACCCTCCGCGCTCGCGCACGTCACTTCATCAACCTCGGATGCTGCGCCTTTTGCTCCGGGACCGCCATCATCGATCACCTACTGCCCTGGATAGAACAAAGGAAAAGTCTTAGTTCGGCCTTCGCGGCACTATATACAGTACGACTACTTGCAGCCTGTCCTCCTCTCTGTGATGCACAAATTATTACAATCGCGTCGATCTACCGTGTTCGTCACTGTGTTCTCGATCTCATCATCGTGTTCTGGCTATACAATTGCTATACAACCATGTCAATGGTAATCTTCTCCGACCATGAGAGCGAACAGCCACGCCGCATCCAAGTTCGGATTTCGCGCTTCTCTTTTCCCTTGGCCTTGGACATAAGAATGCCGGCTATCGGTTGTTCAACAACTTGATGAGTGTCTGATTACGCCGACTACAGTCGGTAGGTCGCCAAACTCTACTCGGCATCGTATAGTGGTTTGAAACTAGGTTGTGTCGCCTACTAGCAATGATACTAACAGGCTGCGTATAGGTCGGGCAGATAACTGACGGCCCACGGTCCACCGCGATCTCCCTGTGCCGCGATCCGCATGTAGCGTCTTCCTCTTCCCGCCTCATCTAACCTTCCTCCCCTTCGGTCACCGAGAAGCCCCATGAAGTTACCCAGGACGCTCTCTGTGCCGTGTCTACCATCCTCTCACCGGCTATCTGCCTTGTCTTGGCCCTTTCTCCGAAGCCAGTGGTGTCTGTAAAAAATATCCAATTATCGGACTTCGGCTTGACGGCCGCCGCGACCCCTAATATGCCACTGGCCGAGACGCGCCCACAAGCGCCCGCAAGAGTGTCAAACCGTCATAAACACGGGTACCCCTCGTGCTCACGGTGAGGCCCAACTATAACTTTCACGGGCTAGACACGGTCGTCGGCACAGATGGCCTGCCGAACGTTCCGCCTACCGTCTGCGCCTGTCTGCGCACGTTCCGTCCATTCAACGTTCAAACCCCCATGGGGATCGCGCCCCGTCGCGCGAGCACGCAGTGTGCATGTGGATCTCGACCACCCTGCACGCCCAACGGCCCATCTGTATCAGCGCTCGCGGAGAAAAGACGCCGGTGTAATGATTTGCGCGAACGGAACGCTAATCATAAACACGAGTTGAGGCTGACTGTGGCGACGGGCATTGTCCCGGCATCAGAACTTCAAGCCTCAAGCATTGTACTCAACGGTGCGCGACGGAAGACTCGGCTACAGCTACATGCTACACTAAGTATGCGACCCAGGGAGTTCAACAAGATAACAAGAAGCTGAACGTATTCGGCGCTATCACGCTCTGATTTTGAAGTCCGAGCGCGCCTCGCACGCCGTCGCACAAGGAAGCTCGAGCGAAGATGTGCATCCTTGACTCAAAGGACCTATCACAAACCTGAGGGACCTTATTATAGCTCTTCCGTAGCTGTGGCTATGACTATCTCTACTGCTCCTGGGGAACGCGGCTTTGTTGCTCACCTATATGGGGCAGGAAAGCTCACACCACTCAAGCAAGAAATTGGCCGCAATCGGTACGTCTTCCACATTCTCATCCTTCGCCGGACCGATGTTGAACATGGAAAGTACGCTCGCGGCGATAAGTCAAGCAATGCTCGTAGCGAGCAGCCTACCAGGGCGTTTGCGCCAGAGCCAAAGGCAATCTCGGGGAACGGTGGCTCGCCGTCGGTGCATGCTAGGTGTGCAGGGTATGTTCCACCCTTTTCGCTCGAGTGGAAGTGGGCGGGATCAAATGTATCGGGGTTAGGAAACACTGCAGGGTCGTGCAGTGTTGTCCAGACATGTCCCATCACGAGAGAACCTGCGGATATGAATATGCGTTCGTAGAGGGTGTGCGGGCTCTACTGCGAACCACGATTCGCTGCCACTCGTTGCGGAAACGGTAGTGGCACGAGCTAATCGAGCCTAAGCGTTTATTTAGAATGATACAATGTACATGTGTTGAGTACATGGGACGAATCAAGTGAAAGCCGTGATAACGACGAGCGAGATCATAGCGAGTGGAGGGTGGGACAGAACTGGCGTGAGCGGCGCGTGAAGGTCTGGGGTTGAGACCAGACGGCGGCAAAGAACGCGATATCATGCATGCCAAGGGCAGTACGAGGTATACAAGATGGGTCCGGGTTCGACAGCAGAAAGCGTTGAGTGCAAGACTATACAATTCGAGAGTCAGGCGTAAGCAGGTGTCATCAAGTTGTTACCTCGCCATTGGCTTGAGCCATAACCGTTTCCACCGCTCGTCCTCGCGGCTTGATATCACATACAAAAGGGCCCGGATAACCGACGACTCCGCTCGACCATGTCTCTTTTACGGGCACTGGGCTTCCAGTGCCATCCTTCGCAGGGATTATATCGAAGGCTGCAAGAACACTGGAGACCGTCAACCAGACGCTCGTTTTCGCGAGAGCTCTCCCAGGGCATATGCGCCGACCAAATCCAAAAGCGGTATCGGGATATGGTACTTCGTCGCCCTGACATGCGTCTGCTGGATAAGTGCCGCCGTGGCTCGTTGATATGAAGTGCGCGGGGTTGAATGTTTCGGGGTCCGGGAAGAATTCTGGATCGTGTAAGATGGCCCAAACGTTGCCAACGACCTAGGGTGGCAGTTTGGTGGCAGTTCAGACAATGTGATGGCCACACAAGGTGATCAATGCGCACTGTACTTCCTCCCGGTATGAATAAGCCATCGTAAACGTCATCGTCCGTGAGCGCGTGAGGGATAGCTAATGTAGTAGTGAGAGACAAGATGAGCTCGAAACACGCATGGCACGCACCGAGGGTTGTAACCGGATGCCAGCGGAAGACTTCTTTAACAAGCGCCATGGTGTAAGGAAGCCTTTCGCGGTCTTGCAAGGTTGGTAGCGCTCCTTGTAGCACGCGATCGATCTCTTCATGAGCTTTGGTTTGAGCCTCCGGGTATAGTAGCATCGCCAGGAAGAAAGACGTGATAGACGAAACCGTCTATGGGGGAGTCTATCAGATCTCGGGGTACCGCCATACGTGCCAGCATGACAACGTGACCTACCGTATCTGCTCCAGCGATGTACATATTCGCGGGAATCGCTTTGATCACTAGCTCAAGCTCCGGATCGCCACCGTACTTCTCGAGTAGAATCGCTGCGACCGATGTCTGTTGCGTCTCGTCAAGACCTGCTTTCTGTGACGTTCCAAGCTATGAGGGATCGTGAATGTGCGATCGGAGAGTCTCAATTGTACCTTGGCATTCATAAAAGCAGCCCATGGCATCTCCATGACTCCATCACCGACTTCTGACCGCGCTTGAGCGGCATATTTCTTGAAGCCGGCCCCAGGGAACCAAGAGGGCATCTTCTGCACTGCAACCAGAGCATAAGCTTCAACATGTTCTCCCTGGACGGTAAAGTAACTTGGGAGACAACTACTTACGGAATGGTACGAGATCGAGAACCAGTCCGCCGAATGTGGCAGAGTGGTTGATAGCGGTCAATGCAGCTTCAATGATCGTGATAAAGGGATCATGATAGTTTTTGACCTCGATGCCATATGCAATATGCATGATAATCTTTCCCGTTAGGCTTGCGCGCTCGTTAAGCCCAGATCAAATGCGAAAAACAGACACAACTCACAGCCGCACGTTCTCCTTGAATTCCTGCGGATCGGAGACAAGTGTCTGCAGAAAGGCGTGTACAGCCTGAACTTGATACGATTCATATCGAGCGAGAGTGTTGGCTCTGAACTGCTCATGGAATGTTTTGCGCATGAGACGCCATTTTGGCCCGTATCGCACGAAGCCGATCAGCCATCGGCTATAGCCAAGACTCATCATGCTATCGGCCATCTTGAGAGGCCACTCGAGTGGGTATGGCACTCACTAGGTCATTGCAGTGAACGTGGGCCTGTGGGAGTTGTCATTATACGTCGACAGGGAAACATCGTACAAGACGCACCGATCAGAATACAAAGTAGACCGCTTTTCGAATAGTTCGTATGCGGCGCGCGCCGAGTTCACGATGATTGTGTGCGTACCGAATGATGAGAGGCGCACTAACTCGGAACCTTGTAAGGCATTAGTGCCACAGCTGCGAAGTTGCCAAGTGCCACACTACCATATTTGATACTCCAGTCACGGTATGCAATCCATTCCTCAGATCGGGGTGCCTGTAAGAGATTGCCAATTATCGGGAGCTCAGGAGGCCCAGGTGGGAGTGGCGATCGTGTCCTGGCCTGTGACGCTCGTGCTGATTGCCAGAGAACTGCGAGACTAAGAACACAGAGAACGACGAGGGCGTCAAAAAGCAGGCTATCCATTGGATCCGTTCTATCCGACGGGGGTGGCAGCCCTATACAACCGCAGGATGTGCGATCCCTCCACTGCCAGCTAGTAATTGCGTCAGTGATTCAGCACTATCCCTTAGATAACTCGCAGCCAATTGTGCGATAGACTCTCACCGGAAGCAGTTCTTGAAGATTAGAAGAACGTCCTGCGGCGTACATACAGCAGACAAACCCCATGCAATTACTTACGAAGCCAGCGAGCGATGTCGAGGTCACATTGATAAGGGAGCGAATTGGTGTGAACTATGGCGCCGCGAAGGCCGCGCTGCCTTCCCTTGTAGGAGCGCCTTGTCATGGCTTTACCCTGCACCAGCAATGCATATGGGTGCCATCGGTATACCAGAGGAAGACTGTCATGCAAAGTGTGACCCTTGATGAGCGCCACGTCTGTATAGCCAGGTGCGGTCACGAGCTAGGCGTATGCACGGCGGTTGTCCTAACTTCTTCGCAGGAAGTCGTAGTCCCGACGCATTCTAGTGGTAGACGTGTGTATGGCTGTCAGACACCAGGCACCCACTTCGGCATCGACATGAGGGTAGAAGGGAGGTTTCGACGGTGTCGCCGATGAGCGTGAGGGCAACTGTCGGAACGCGGACCGGACGTGACCGGACGTGAGTAGCCGTATGTAGCCCTCTGTGTCTTCAGTACCAGCCTGCCACGGGACTTATGCATATAAACTCTATTCTGCTGATGTACGGGTAGACAGGCTTCATACGAGGGCTCCCAGATGCTAGTATTGCTATATGTATCGTGTACGCGAATCGATCTCGAATGCTGAAGCGCTGAAGCGCTGAATCTCCACGAGGCCGCGTCCACCACATTTGTCATTGATGATGTCGCACCCTTCCATCACGTTTCCGTGACTATCACGCTGATAGCCTCCATAGCCTGCTGCGAGCGCGGCCTGAAGATGCACTCAAAGCGCGCAGGGAACCCCACGGTCCCACTCGACCAAGTATCCTCGACTGGTACGTCAACCCCATTCTCGTCCTTCACGGGAAGGATGTCGAACGCGGACAAGACGCTGGCAACAGTGAGCCACACAGTGTTCTTGGCCAACAATCTTCCGAGGCATATGCGCCTGCCAAAGCCGAACGCCGCCTCGGGGAACGGTGGTTCGCCTCTCTTGCATGCCTCAACAGGATACGTCCCTCCGTTGTCAGATGAGATGAAATGTGCGGGGTCGAATGTATCTGGGTCGGGGAACAGAGATGGATCATGGAGTATAGCCCACACGTTTCCAATCACTGTTGATCCAGCGGGGATGAACATGTTGTTATAAACGTCGTCTTCGGTGAGCGCATGCGGCACTCCTACCAAGAACCATGAGCAGAGAATCACGTGTATGTCAAGACTTCGATGGCCCACCTAGAGTTGTCACCGGATGCCAGCGAAAGACCTCCTTCACTAAAGCGGTCGTATACGGCAAATCATCCTGGTTCGCGAGCGTCGGAAGAGATCCGCGGAGAACATCATCGAGCTCTTTCTGCGCCCTACGTTGGGAATCGGGGCACAAAACCATCGCCAGAAAGAATGACGAGAGCGCAGATACAGTCTACAGTCGTTGATTAGCTTATGAATGCCAATGTTACAAGCAAGCAAATGTCATACCGTGTCGGCCCCAGCGACGTACATGACACTCACTACTGCCTTCGCAGCATCCAGCAAAGCAGGATCGTTGCCATATTTCGTGAGAAGCTGACCTGCGATAGATGCACGCCTGGTCTCACATCCAGCCTGAAGTACGGTGCGTTTTACGTTATTGTTCATCGTGGTTATGAAGGGGAAGGACGCCGGCGGAGCGGTGTACTTACCTTGGTGTCCGCGACGAACTCATCCCACGGCTTGTCCCTGACAACTTCGCCCACATGGGGCCGTACCTCTGCTGCGTATTTCTTGAAGCCGGCGCCAGGAAACCATACAGGCATCCTCTGTACTAGAATAAGGTCCGTAAGAGTGATACAGCGTAGAGAGATATGGGACATCCTACAAAAAGGAAGAAGATCAAGCGTCAGAGCTTTCAGCTTCGTGGCTTCGTTGATGGCCGCCACAGCTTCTTCCAACATAACAAGATACGGATCGTCTGGGCCTTGTACTTCTCTTCCATAGGCAATGTACACAATGGTTGTGCCGGTCAATCTGTAGGCACTAATCAGGGGACGGTCTAAGGGCTGCTATCTTGAAAAACTGACTGTCTGATGGTCGACCTGAACTGATCCATATCCATCGCGTGTCCGGATGAGGCGGCCATTGCGCGCAGAAATTCGTGTACGGCTTTCTCTTGATGTGGTTCGTACCTAGACAGAACTTCGGGTCTGAACTGTTCGTGGAACAGCTTACGCTGAGTACGCCACTCCGCTCCGTATCGTAGAAAGCCCAGATTCCATGTATCTGCCCCGATGCTGTCATGCTGCATTCAGGACGCGTTATCATAGTACGCTGGATGCAGAACACTGACTACCGAATGGCGGTCAAAGCTGGCCTACCCATCGCAGTGTCAATAACTGGGAACAGAGAAAGGAGGACAGAATGCGCGCCTATCAGAGTACAGTGCCGATCGTCGTTCAAAAAGATCGTGTGCGGCGCGTGCCGAGTTGACGATGACCACGTGAAGACCAATTGTAGAGACGCAGACGACATCGGAACCTGATGTTGGGTCCCATCATTCAGCATGAATGGTGATGCGAAGCAACATACAAGGACGAACCGTACTTGACTCCCCAATCACGATATACCACCCACTCATTTGTGTCGGGCATATCGAAAAGATTGCCAACGACAGGAAGGCCGCGTGGGCCAGGCGGTAGTGGAAGACCCCGGCGAACCTTGCTTGTCTGTGATCTCCGCCATACCGCCACCATCGCGATGACCGAGAACACGAAGAGGATATCGAATGCGACGAGATTGAGTGCCATTGCTTTAACCGTTGCAAGATGTGGGTCGAGGAAGCTTGAAGCCTCGAATTCAGAGTCGTCTTATATCCTCATTACGTCGCTGGAACAGCTGGACTGACCGGCTGCAGTTAGATGAGAATCGGAGTCGCGACGGTGGTACTCGAGTGGATTGTCTTCTCACCTGGGGCTGAAGGCTGGGAAAGTGGTGACGAACTGATGGGTCTAGCCAGTCTGGCTTAGCCTGTGGCATACTTAATAATGTAGCGAGCAACTGATATAGACACGAGTCTCGGGTAGCTTCCATCTTACTGTTTAGAGCCGTCCGTCTTTCGCAGTGGTCAGACCTGTTAGGGTCAGAGCGTTAGTAGACTAGAAGCGCATTGAGTGGCTTTCACGACTGACGTACACGGGACAGCAGAGTGACCACAATTAAATAAGGAGCACGTAGATTTAAGGGCCATCTATATATACGATTGTTAGGTCAGTGACCGGGATACGACCAGTCGACGTGTGCGGCGCACCGTTCAACAGGGCGAACTGCGTCTTCCGATGACACGCGGGTGATGATGTATGCTGATGAATGGACCCAAATGGATATTTCAGGCTCTGTATGACCCCGTAGAGCAAGGCAAAGAGGGTAATACTGGCGCTGGGACAAGGATCAAGATAACCAACGGCGCCAGCAATCGCATGTGCAAATTTTCGGGGCAAAGGGATAATGAGGCGGTGACTGGCTTTAATCACGCATTACGACCTCGAGACAGTCCCCTGCGCGCAGAGACGAGCCTTAGGTCGCAATACTCGATTCGTGTGGCAGATTGAGTCAATGGTGGCAATCGACATGAAGGTAGGTCTCAAGCTTCAACTTCGAAACTTCAAGGACGTTGCCCCGCTTCCGGATCGCGGGCCGATGCTGATGCATTTCGGCCTTGTTCGGCCTTTCCGGTCGACCCCGACGGACTGGACAGCAGTCACTAGTCGGCTCACTGACTACCGCGGCCACCTGACAAACTATATTACGCACGACATATACTATACTCATGAGAAACGAGATCTCAAATTTTGGCCATTAATAATCCCAACGTCGTCACACCCCGCGGCTGGATCGAGCAGGCGAACGGACCAGGATAGCCGACAATGCCGCTCGACCACGTCTCAATGATTGGGACATCATTGCCTTGAGGGTCCTTCGCCGGGGTGATGTCGAAGGTCGACAGCACACTCGCAACCGTAAGCCATACGGTCGACTTCGCCAAGGCTCGTCCGGGACATAGACGGCGTGCGAAGCCGAACGTAGCTTCAGGGAAGAGTGGCTCGCCATCCTTGCACGCGTCCACTGGGTACGTTCCGCCCTGATCCGTCGGGATGAAATGCGCAGGATCGAAAGTGTCGGGGAGAGGGTAGAGCTTGGCGTCGCGAAGGATAGCCCAAGCATTGGCAATCACAGCGCATCCTTCAGGTAGAAACATGCCCTCGTAAACATCGTCTTTCATTAGCCTGTGCGGGGGAACTTGACATGCTAGTTAGCAAAAGGTACGACCGCTACGCAACAAAAACTGACTTAAGGACGGTGGCGGATGCCAGCGGAAGATCTCCTTGACTAATGCAGACGTGTACGGTAGTCTGTTCTGGTCCTGGAGAGTGGGAGGTGCGCCGTCGAGAATACTATCAAGCTCCGCCTGAGCTTTCTTCTGAGCGACGGGGTATAGCACCATCGCCAGAAAGAAAGACGTCAAAGAGGAAGCTGTCTACTCCATGTGTGAATAATCGCGAGGGAGGCAATCGCATGCAGCGCACCGTATCGGCCGCACCAAGATACGCCGTGCCAGGGACCGCCCTGAGGAGGTCATGAACGCTGGGATCCTGGCCGTACTTCTCGAGCAGATTACGCGCAGCAGAAGGTCGTCTGTGTCCATCGGGTTCTGTTCGCTATGGCATAGACTTCATGAGTTCGATCAATACACTGATTGAACATGTCTTCATGCACACCTTCGCTTCGATCATGGCATCCCACGGCACGTCCAGAGATGCACGGCTGACCGAAGGATACATCTTCGCCGCATAGTTCTTGAATCCGGCTCCAGGGAACCAGGCGGGCATGTATTTGACTGCGAGTTGGGCGTGTTAGTGATCAGTGCGCTATGAATGGAGTCTTAAGTATTGAATGTACATACGGAATGGGACAAAATCGAAGATCAGCCCTTTGAATGTAGCACCGGTGTTCATCGCATCCATGGTCTCTTCTGCGATACGAACGTAAGGGTCGTCGTGGTCTTGAATGTCGATGCCATACGCTATGCGCATTATGATCCTGCCCGTCAAGCTGTACAGCAGACGCTGTCAATTTTGCGAACTTCATGCTGCACACGACTCACTGTCTGACACCCGCCCTGAAGTCATCCGGATCTGATACAAGTGTGCGCATGAATGCGTGAACAGATTCCCTCTGATGCGTCTCGTATGCAGCCAAAGCTTGAGGCTTGAACTCCTCGTGGAATAGCTTGCGATGTTGACGCCACTCTTCATTATAGGGCAAAAATAGAGTCACCCATTCTAGTCCGAGGCTGTCGCCGATTCCTCTCAGTTGCGCACCGTCAGGAAAGAGGCGAAGAACGTACTATTTCATGGACGTGATTACTGGCCTGGATGAACAAGTTCAGCGACAAGGATAGGCTATGACATGAAGACACACACCGATCGGAATAGATAGCAGAACGCTTCTCGTACAGGTCGTTTGCAGCGCGGGCCGTGTTGACGACTACGGTATGTTTACCGAAGGCCTTGAAATAGACGAGGTCTGAACCTGAGCTAGGTCAGTGGTGTTGTGCAGTACAAGTGCAGTGCAAGCTTACTATATCTGAGGCTCCAGTCACGGTAGGTCACCCACTCATAAGATGAGGGAATGTCGAAGAGGTTATCGAACAACGGTACACCAGGTGGCCCGGGAGGAAGAGGAAGGCCGCGATGTGTCTTGGCCAAGCGATTCCTCTGCCATAGCAGCACACCGGATATGACGAGGGCGATTACAGAAGCGTCAGACACTGAGATCGGCATCATGCCAGGAAAGACCAGGGAGAAGGTCGTCTTCAATACCGTGCGAGAGCAGTATATATAGCGGGATGAAGTTATCCCCGAGTTTCATGTTTGTTCTCAGCGTTGCTCATGGATAGATACCGGCATTGGCGGGTATGTACCAGCTAGGTAAAGGCAGAACCTGAGAAGGTCGCTTCGTGCGAGGACGCAGGCGCGGAATACACACCATTGGAGGATTGAATAAAGTTGGGTATGCTGCCCCTGCGTATTGATAAAACCGGACGACATCAGCCCTCCTTTCCCTTATAGCTTCCAAGGGAGTTTCATTGTGGCCGTCGAACACGTTTTGCGGCTCGATAGCGCGGTGTGGCGCACTAGTTGCTCGGGAATAGCGATTATGAGCCACCGAATATGTATTTCCGTACGTGGTCTCTCACTTCGCAGGTGTGCCGCAGAACCCCGCCTCGGCAGTCCCGTGAAAAATGGCGCTCAAAGCGGACCGACCCGTCGTTCATCGAGGTACAAGCGGTTGTAGCATCATTTCTGCGGAGCGACAAGGTGAGAGTCAAGGTCAGACGAGCGCGTTGTCCGACTCCGACGTCTGAGAGTTGCGTGACAGCGACTTGTGACTCGTCGCGTTGAACGGCAATATTTTCTTGTCTTCCGCCCTCACTCTCCACGATGGACTGCTGACAATGGCGACCGCGACCCGTCGCTTATCATAGACTAGAACACATAGAACTGGCATTGATACTAGACCTCATAGACATAGACGACAAATCATGACAATCTCGATCCTTCCTCTTGAACCTACACCGCGAGAATACGGACCACCAACGGCTGTTCTACCGCCTATCAAGTCGCTTTCGTCGATCTCTCCGGACAATTTTTCCCGTTTGCTTGATTATCTGCGCCTAATTTACGTACCGGAAGTGCGAGGCTCCCGCCGCCTGCTGCCCAAACCCAAAGCGCCGCGACCAGACCAGACGACTGCGCTGGATGTCTTTCGAGATGATCACTTCGAGCGCGCGCACGCCCTGCGTTGGCTCACAGCCAGCCTTGCCCGCTTTTCAGCCGAGGATTCCACGGCCGACGCGTTGCTCCAGTCAGCCGCTTCATTACTTGCGATCTGTGCCGGCGCATCAGCAGCGGGAGCGCTGACCCGGCGTTTCGCATTTGGCCCCATTCACATCGAGTTGATGGACACCGCACTGGAGAATGATCTCGGGAGCGTAGGCGCGCAGACATGGGGCGCTGCATGCGTGCTGGCCGACATGCTTACCGAGGACCCAGCGGCGTTCCTCCCGCTGAACAAGCCTTTACCACCCGTTAGAGTGCTCGAACTTGGGGCGGGGACGGGCCTGGTCTCGATGACCTTGGGCAAACTCGCTCAGCGCCTCTCTTTGCCGCTCGACGTCGTCGCAACGGACAATCATCCCGCCGTTCTAGACAATTTACGCGCGAACGTGGATACCAATACCGCTCCCGGCTCAAGACCCGTACGCGTTGCTCGGCTGGATTGGACGGAAGTCTTCGCTACAGCGACTACCGGCGCCAATATACCGCTTTCGCTAGACCCGGCGCTCGATGAAACGTTCGACGTGATATTTGGCGCCGACGTTGTGTACGCACCAGAGCATTCACGCTTGCTGCACGCCTGTGCGGCTCGTTTTCTACGGCCGGGTGGACAGTTCCATCTCGTCGTGCCTCTTCGGGCTGGCCATAGTCGTGAAGTGGCTAGTGTCGAGGAGGTCTTCTCTTCCTCTAGTGGCGACGCGCCAAGCATCACCCGAAAGGAAACGGTCGTTTGCGAGGGAAGTCCGAAAGGGCCCGGTCGGCCGAGTGAGGAGATTGAGTATTGGCACTTCGTTCTCGAGTGGCCGCTTGGCGGGTCTGGATCACAGCATAGCGACTCTAGCGCATGACCTGTTCGATAGTAAAAGACCTGTACTATACGCACTCGTAGTCATATAAACTTGTCTACCTTGGAATGATCTTGCATCAAGCTGGTACAACCCCACTGAAAGAAAGTCCCAGGCTGCAGAGGTATAGGCCGATTATCCCGCGAGGCTATGTCGTACGAGCGCATAGCGACTGCTCAAGTGGGTATTGCTCTATACCTTCATAGGGAGCGCAGCATATCAATACAAACAGCATCTGATGTACTTGTTCCCCGTTGGCAGAACCAGCGTGAGCAGGCGCTTCCGGGGTGCCGCATGCCGTCAGAAGAGCTCTTATCTACGACCACCACGGCGCCACACAAGCGCTCTCCACACAAATTTCCTGGCCTTGCGCCCTTTAAACTCCTTCTATGGCTTCCGGGGTTGATGTAAAAGGACAGCGGACGTGCTTCGCGTACCGTTCTGACCTTCTCGTCTCTGTCCGCTGAGTCAGTCATGGGTGCCCGCAAGTTCGTGCAGCGCCTGGAGGTGTCACACCCGCCAAACCAGACGTGGTCGGAAATGCTTCTAGAAGTCGGTCGCATGCTGCCTGTGAAGACTCTGAACTGACGACGTCATTCGCAGAGCGAAGACCTTCGACCGGTGGAGGAAGACAGGAGGACATGGCGTGCACGAAACTTCACGACTTTGTGCGTCTAAGAAGCATGGTTTTCTGCATCGCTCCTGACATCACATTACAGTTGGATTGCGGACAGCTTCAATGTCAACACGTATGTCGTGAAATGCGGGGTAGCAGCAGTGATGGTGACCTGACAGGGCAACTCTACAGGTGGATGATCGTGTCGTCTATGATCGACCTCGGCCTATCCTGGTGGCAAGCCTGGATCTGTGTCTGGATCGGGTATGGTGTCGTCGGCCCGTTCATCGTGGCCGACGCACGACCCGGTGCGGTGTATCACATCACCTTCCCTGTTGTGGCGCGAACGAGCTTCGGTCTGTGGGGAAGCTTGTGGTGTGTCTTTAACCGCGGTGCAATGGCATGGTGAGTGCCCTGTGTGTTTTGAGGGCGGCAGAGCTCTGATTCTCCGTCGCAGTATCTGGTATGGTGTCCAGGCCAGCATTGGTGGCTCGTGTATGAAGGTCATGTTACGTTCGATGTGGCCGAGCGTCCAAAACATCCGTATGTCCAACCTGTGAACCGAACTTCTTGATGCTTACGCGTGCTCCCAGCCAACCATTTACCTACCTCTTCGGGAACCACGACGCGCGACTTCATGTGCTTCTTCCTATTCTGGTTGATATCACTGCCCGCCATCTGGTTTCCTATTCACAAGATTCGCCACCTCTTCACTGTCAAGGCGATCGTGGCCCCTGCAGCTGGCATCACCTTCTTCATCTGGTGTATTGTAAAGGCGAAGGGTGTTGGCCCCATCATTCATCAACCGTCAACTGTGCACGGAAGCGAGCTGGGATGGGCGATGGTCAGCAGCTTGATGAGCTGCATCAGCAACATGGCCACGCTTATCACGTATGTCTTTACTTCCATGCATGAACCTGTCGTCCTTACTTCTTCCTCAGGAACGCGCCGGATTTCGCATCGCGCGCAAATCGTCCGTCAGCCACCGGTTGGCCGCAGTTCTTCGCCGTACCCATCACGTTCTCGCTGGTGTCTTTCATCGGCATCATCGTCTCCTCCTCTTCACAGGCCATCTTCAACGAGACCATCTGGTCGCCAATTGACCTTCTCGACCGCTTCCTCGATGACGGGCCTTCACACGCTACTCGCTTCGGCGTCTGGTTTATCTCTGCGGCGTTCGTCATAGCCCAGATTGGTACCAACATCTCGGCGAATAGCATCAGCGCGGGATGTGATCTCACCGCTCTGTTCCCTCGCTTCATCAACATCCGCCGAGGTGGCTTTGTTGCGGCCATTGTCGGCATCGTCATGCTACCCTGGAACTTGCTCAAGAGCAGCAATCAGTTCACGAGCTACCTCTCGGCGTACTCGGTCTTCTTGAGCAGCATAGCGGGGGTCATGATCACGGAGTACTTCCTCATCCGTCGTGGTCATTATCGGGTGGCCGACCTGTACTCGGCACGCCGCGACGGCTGGTACTATTACACATACGGCATCAACTTCCGGTATGGCCATCGTAATTGACCTCAAGCGTCGCGATCCTCACAATGTCTACAGAGCGTACGCTGCGTATATTGCGGGTATCCTTATCAACGTCGTTGGCTTTGCTGGAGGTCAGTTCCTTCACTAGCAGACAACGTGTGCCTCGTTATGTTGATGCATCCCTCCTCAGCAACCGGACGCTCCGTCCCTCTTGCGGCGACGCGCATCTACCAGATGTCGTTCTTCACTGGTTTCGGTATCTCGATGGTCATCTATCTAGCCCTGAATTACGTATTCCCGCCCGCAGGAAAGAATGCGCACTTCGCCGAGATCGACGAGTCTGCCAATGAGCTTCCGGCCTCTGGAGACGACGCAGGATCAGAAGAGGGCTATTACGGCGATGAGAAGAAGCGGAGCGAGAGCGTCGAGGTGAAGCAAGTCGCTTGACCAGCACGGTGCTTCTGGTGTAAACAGTGTAAAGAGAAGACCCCTATAATGCCACGAATTTGACCACCATAGAAAGTGTTCGCATCCCGCGTACGTCCCGACTGCTGTGCTCTCCACTTTCGGCGTGTGAGTAGACGGCTTCTGTTCGTCGACGAAGCTGTCACCGTGTCAAACGACGTGCGTACTGATGATTGTCCAGCGAGCCTTACACACATTCGGCGCCACAGCCGTTCCCTCCGGTACTTGTTTGATATCGATATGTCGATATTGTATAGGAGCCCGTGCACCATTGGCAAGTCCTGGAATAAGCTTTGCATAGCCAAACACTGGTGGAGTACTTGCGCTATATAACCGCTCAGGCTCTCTCACTCTCCAAGCGCCTTCACAGATCTCAGCGATGCACCACATCATCTTTGACACGCTCTTCGTTCTGTTGGTCTTTCTATCCGCAGTGTCGTGGCGACGCTACAAGACATACAAAACTCGCAATGGTCTCCCACTTCCGCCAGGTCCACCAGGACTTCCTATAGTCAGCAACCTTTTCGACGTGCCCAAGTCGTACGAATGGATTGCCTACCGTGATTGGAGCCTCAAGTATGGTGCGTACCTCCGGCTTCTCCCTAGTCGAGACGACCCTGATTGTAGCGCAGGCTCCGACCTTGTTCACTATGAAGCCTTCGGAGCACACACAATCATCGTGAACTCTGCTCGAGCAGCCTATGAGCTGTTTGAGAAGCGCTCAGCGTACTATAGTGACAGGTACATATTCAGCTAATTACTCTTGTTCGCGCATAGGGCTCACGCGCGAACATCATAGACCACAGATGACAGGAATCAAGATGTCCGTCTAATTGAGCGTTTGCCCAACGATACTGACAGTCATCATAGTCTAGGTATTGAGTGGATTATGAGCCTGGTACCCTATGGGCCTGATTGGCGATTGATGCGCAAGAACTTTCATGAAGAATTCAAACCCGACATTCTCGCCCGATATGATCCGCTGCAAGAAGCCGCGACCCACACCCTTCTACGTACACTCGTGCTCGAGCCAGATGCATTCCGGGATAACATCAAGTTGTACGTGCCGTCGTTGAAGCTATGTTCAGCCTGCTGAGTTTGCTTGTACCGTTAGCATGACAGGAAACGTCATCATGCGTATTGCATACGGCATTGGGTTGCGAGATCTCAATGACCCTATGGTTAATGTTGCAGAAGATACATTGCATTTGATGAATGTCGCCGTATCATACAGCTCGTTGATATTCGATTTCATCCCCATCCGTAGGCGAATTCGGCCACCAAATGAT
Source organism: Peniophora sp. CBMAI 1063 (assembly GCA_900536885.1). Classification (NCBI taxonomy): domain Eukaryota; kingdom Fungi; phylum Basidiomycota; class Agaricomycetes; order Russulales; family Peniophoraceae; genus Peniophora; species Peniophora sp. CBMAI 1063. The sequence goes on from UWZB01000068.1 coordinate 80,709, forward strand.
CATGCGCGCTCATCTAATGTCCTGTTGCCAGTACGGATATTACCTTCCTGGTTCCCTGGTGCGGGACTGAAGAAGTATGGAGCGGAGGTGCAGTCGTCAGGGGTTAGTCGTGCAGCTATAGACAAGCCCTGGGCAATGATGGAAAGGGCGAAGGCACCTCTCACTTCACATCTCACCGATCCGGCGCTGAAGGTATATATTCTTGTAGATAGCTGAATACGACGGGAAGTCCCAACAGACGTCGGCGGCTGGAAATATATACGACAGATACAAAGACGACCCTGCCGCCCTGGACGTCCTCAAGTCGGTGACGGGAACCATGTACATTGGAGGTGCAGACACAGTCAGTACGTTTTAGTTCCTAAGGACTGGCCCCGCTCCATGATTCTTGCAGACGGTCTCTTCCCTTGCATTGTTCTTCATGGCCATGGCCCTGTATCCCGAAGTTCAAGCGCGGGCTCAGAAGGAGCTCGACGAGGCCTTGCGCGGAGCGCTGCCCACATTTGCGGACAAGGATACCCTTCCATATACGTCTGCGCTGGTGAAGGAAGTATTCCGATGGTATACTGTCACTTCCCTAGGTTGGTGGTAACCCTTGTGCACATGACCGGACATCAGCTGACCTGGATCGCCGCATAGCGGTGCCACACGCAGTGACCGAAGACGACGTGTATGAGGGCATGTTCATACCCAAAGGGAGCACTGTGCGTATACACTCCCCTCACTATGCGATTCGGTGTATTCATGCACACCCTTCATCTACTGTAGGTTCTCGGCAACGTATGGGCCATCCTTCATGATCCAGAACTCTATCCCGATCCGGAGACGTTCAACCCTGCCCACTTCCTCTCGACCGAGAGCGGTGGCACCTATCCCTCAGAAGCATGCAAGGACGGGGAGCCACCCTTCCCTCATGTCGCATTTGGCTTCGGCCGACGAATCTGCCCGGGTCGGGCATTAGCGATGTCGAGCGTCTGGCTCACCGTTGCGAGTATCCTCGCTATGTTCGAAGTCACCCCGGCGAAAGACGAGAATGGGGTTGATGTACCCATTGTCCAGACGTGGTCAAGCGGCATAGTTGGGTACCCTGGGCCATTCCGGTGCAATATTCAGCCGAGGAGTGAGAAGGCGCGGGAGACGGTTATGGCTACCGCCGTAGAAGAAGTGGCGG